>MU223495.1:193445-207486 GCA_018584345.1 Thuja plicata
TGCAGTCTCTGGCCTATCGGCCGCCATAGCTTTCTGGATCCTTCTCTCTTCTGTCTGTTTCATTCTGTTTGTAATAGCTATGCATGCAGGTGTTCTTGGGTAGATTGATATTCATCAATCTTAACAGTTATGACATTATAGCTCATTATCAGTGAGTGGTTGATCGATTCGGTAATCTAGAACCTTAGAATGACTTGTTATGAGATTAAAGCTCATTATCACCAAATGGTTGACCAATTCGGCAATCTAGAACCTTAAAATGATATGTTATGAGATTACAGCTCATTATCAGTGAATGGTTGACCGATTCAGTGATCTTGAACTTTAGAACAGCTTGTTATGAGATTACAACTGATTATCAGTGAATGGTTGACTGATTCGGTGATCTAGAAGCTCAGAATGACTTGTTATGATATTATAGCTCATTATTAGCAAATGATTGACTGATTCAGTGATCTAGAACCTGAAAAGGACTTGTTGTGAGATTGTATCTCATTATTAGTGAACGCTTGACCAATTCAGCGATCTAGAATCTCAATATGACTTGTTATGAGATTACAGCTCATTATCAGTGAAAATTTGTTTGATTCGGCGATCTAGAACCTCAGAATGACTTGTTATGAGATTATAGTTTGTCATCAGTAAATAATTGACCAATTCGGCAATCTAGAACCTTAAAATGACTTGCTATGATATTATAGCTCATTATCAGAGAATAGTTGGCTGATTCAGCAATCTAGAATCTTGGAATGGCTTGTTATGAGATTGTAGCTCATTATCAGTGAACAATTGACTGATTCGGCGATCTAGAACCTCAGAATAGTTTGTTACAAGATTACAGCTTATTATCAGCAAATGGTTGACCAATTCGATGATCTAGAACCTCAAAATGGCTTGTTATGAGATTGTAGCTCATTATTAGTAAATGATTGACTGATTTGGCAATCTAGAACCTCAGAATGGCTTGTTATGAGATTATAGCTCAATACTTGCAAATGGTTGACTGATTCGGTAATCTAGAACCTCAGAACAGCTTGTTATCAGATTATAGCTCATTATCAGCAAATAGTTGAATGATTCAGTGATCTAGAACCTTACAATGGCTTGTTATGAGATTACAGCTCATTATCAATAAACAGTTGACCGATTCAGTGATCTAGAACCTCAGAATGGCTTGTTATGAGATTACAGCTAATTATCAGTGAATGATTATCTGATTCAGTGATCTAGAATCTTAGAATAATTTGTTATGAGATTACAACTCATTACTAGTGAATGATTGACCGATTCGGCGATCTAGAATTTCAGAATGGCTTGTTATGAGATTTTAGCTCATTATTAGCAAACGGTTGACCAATTTGGCGATCTAGAACCTTAGAATGACATGTTATGAGATTACAACTCATTATCAGCAAACGGTTGATCGATTTGGCGATCTAGAACCTCAGAATGGCTTGTTATGAGATTACAGCTTATTATTAGCAAACGGTTGACCGATTCGGCAATCTAGAACCTCAGAATAGCTTGTTATGAGATTACAGCTCATTATTAGTGAGCGGTTGACCGATTCAATGATCTAGAATCTCAGACTGACTTGTTATAAGATTATAGCTCATTATCAATGAATAGTTGACCAATTCGGTGATCTAGAATCTCAAAATAGCTTGTTTTGAGATTGCAGCTCATTATCAGTAAACAGTTGACCGATTCAGCTATCTAGAACCTCAAAATAGCTTGTTATGAGATTATAGCTCATTATTAGTGAACGGATGACCGATTCAGTGACCTAAAACCTCACAACGACTTGTGATGAGATTACAGCTTATTATCAGTGAACGGTTGACCGATTTGGTGATCTAGAATCTCAGAATGCCTTGTTATGAAATTATAGCTCATTATCAGCAAATGGTTGACCGATTCGGCGATCTAGAACCTCAGAATAGCTTGTTATGAGATTACAGCTCATTATCAGTGAACGGTTGACCGATTCAGTGATCTAGAATCTCAGAATGGCTTGTTATGAGATTATAGCTCATTATCAGCAAATGGTTGACCGATTCGGGGATCTAGAACCTCAGAATGGCTTGTTATGAGGTTACAGCTCATTATCAACAAATAGTTGATCAATTTAGCAATCTACAACCTTAAAATGGCTTGTTATGAAATTATAACTCATTATTAGTAAACCATTGACCGATTTAGGGATCTAATATCTCAGAATGGCTTGTTATGAGATTGTAGCTCATTATTAGTGAACGGTTGACCAATTCAGGGATCTAAAATCTCAGAATAGCTTGTTATGAAATTATAGCTTATTATCAGTGAACGGTTGACCGATTTGGTGATCTAGAATCTCAGAATGGCCTTTTAAGAGATTGTAGCTCATTATCAGTGAACAGTTGACCGATTGGGCGATCTAGAGTCTCAGAACAGCTTGTTATGATATTACAGCTCATTATCAGTAAATGGTTGACCGATTCAGTGATGTAGAACCTCAAAATGACTTGTTATGAGATTGTAGCTCATTATCAGCAAACAATTGACCGATTCAGTGATCTTGAACCTCAGAACAGCTTGTTATAAGATTATAGCTCATTATAAGTGAATAGTTGACCGATTTAGTGATCTAGAACCTTGGAACAACTTGTTATGAGATTACAGCTCATTACCAATAAACGGTTGACTGATTCGATGATCTAGAACCTCAGAATGGCTTGTTATGAGATTACAGCTCATTATTAGTGAACGATTGACCAATTCAATGATCTAGAACCTTAGAATAGCTTTTGATGAGATTATAGCTCATTATTAGCAAACGGTTGACTAATTCTATGATCTAGAACCTCAGAATGACTTGTTATGAGATTGTAGCTCATTATCAGTGAACGATTGACCGATTCGGTGATCGAAAATCTCAGAATAACTTGTTATAAGACTACAACTCATTATCAATGAATGGTTGAATGATTCGGCGATCTAGAACCTCAGAATGGCTTGTTATGAGATTACAGATCATTAGCAGCAAATAGTTAACAGATTTGGTGATCTAGAACCTAAGAATGACTTATTATGAGATTGTAGCTCATTATCAATGAACGGTTGGCCAATTCGGCGATCTAGAATCTATGAATAGCTTGTTATGAGATTATAGCTCATTATCAGCGAATGGTTGACCGATTTAGCTATCTAGAACCTTAGAACGGCTTGTTATGAGATTACAGCTCATTATCAGCAAACAGTTGACTGATTTAGCAATGTAGAACCTCAGAACAACTTGTTATGAGATTGTATCTCATTATCAATGAATTGTTGACCGATTCGGCAATCTAGAACCTCAGAATGACTTGTTATGAGATTATAGCTCATTATCAACAAATAGTTGACTGATTCGGTGATCTAGAACTTCAGAATGACTTGTTATGAGATTGTAGCTCATTATCAGCAAATGGTTGACTGATTCGGCAATCTAGAATCTCAAAATGACTTGTTATGAGATTATAGCTCATTATTAGTGACCGATTGACCGATTTGGTGATGTAGAACCTCAGAACGGCTTGTTATGAGATTACAACTCATTATCAGCAAATGGTTGCCCGATTTGGTGATCTAGAACCTCAGAATGGCTTGTTATGAGATTGTAGCTCATTATCAGCAAACAGTTGACCGATTCGGTGATCTAGTACCCTAGAATGGCTTGTTATGAGATTACAGCTCATTATTAGCAAATGGTTGATCGATTTGGCGATCTAGAACCTTAGAATGACTTGTTATGAGATTACAGCTCATTATCAGCGAACAATTGACCGATTCGGCGATCTAGAACCTCAAACCGGCTTGTTATGAGATTACAGCTCATTATCAGCAAATTGTTGATCGATTCAGCGATCTAGAACTTCATAATGACTTGTTATGAGATTGTAGCTCATTAGTAGTGAACGGTTATCTGATTCAAAAATCTAGAATCTCATAATGGCTTGTTATGAGATTGTAGCTCTTTATCAGTGAACGGTTGACGGATTCAGCTATCCAGAACCTTAGAATGGCTTGTTATGAGATTACAACTCGTTATCAGTAAATGGTTAACCGATTTGGTGATCTAGAACCTTAGAACATCTTGTTATGAGATTGTAGCTCTTTATTAGCAAATTGTTCACCGATTCGGCAATTTAGAATCTTAGAACGACTTGTAATGAGATTAAAACTTATTATCGGCAAACAGTTGACCGATTCAGTGATCTAGAACCTCAGAATGGCTTGTTATGATATTATAGCTCATTATCACCTTATGGTTGACTGATTTGGTGATCTAGAACCTCAGAACGGCTTGTTATGAGATTAAAACTCATTATCAAAAAATGGTTGACCGATTCGGTGATCTAGAACCTTAGAATGACTTGTTATGAGATTGTAGCTCATTATCAATGAATGATTGACCGATTTGATAATTTAGAGTCTTATACTGACTTGTTATGAGATTACAGCTCATTATCAGCAAACGATTGACCGATTTGGCAATCTAGAATCTCCAAATGGCTTGTTATGAGATTCTAGCTCATTATCAGTGAACGGTTGACCGATTCAGCGATCTAGAACCTCAGAATGACTTGTTATGAGATTACAGCTTATTATCAGTAGATGGTTGACTGATTTGGCAATCTAGAACCTCAGAATGGCTTGTTATGAGATTACAACTCATTTTCAGCAAATGGTTGACCGATTTGGCAATCTAGAACCTTACAATGACTTGTTATGAGATTGTAGCTCATTATCAGTGAACGGTTGACCAATTCAGCAATCTAGAATCTCAGAACAACTTGTTATGAGATTCTAGCTCATTATCAGTGAATGGTTGACCAATTCAGCAATCCAAAACCTCAGAATGGCTTGTTATGAGATTACAACTCATTATCAGCAAATGGTTGACTGATTCAGTGATCTCGAACCTCAGAATGACTTGTTATGAGATTGTAGCTCATTATCAGTGAATAGTTTACCCATTCAGCGATCTAGAATCTTAGAATAACTTGTTATGAGATTACAGCTCATAATCAGCAAATGGCTGATTAATTCGGCAATCTAGAACATCAGAACAACTTGTTATGAGATTACAGCTAATTATCAACAAACCAATTTGGCGATCTAGAACCTCAGAATGACTTGTTATGAGATTGTAGCTCATTATCAGTGAACGGTTGAACAATTCACCGATCTAGAATCTCAGAACAACTTGTTATGAGATTGTAGCTCACTATCAATGAGCGGTTGACCGATTCAGTGATCTAGAACCTTAGAATGGCTTGTTATGGGATTACAGCTCATTATCAGCAAACGGTTAACTGATTCAGTGATCTAGGACCTTAGAATGACTTGTTATAAGATTGTAGCTCATTATCAGTGAATGGTTGACTGATTTAGCGATCTAGAATCTCAAAACGGCTTGTTATGAGATTGTAGCTCATTATTAGCGAATGGTTGACCCATTTAGCCATCTTTAACCTCAAAATGACTTGTTATTAGATTACAGATCATTATCAGAAAATGACCGAACGATTTAGTGATCTAGAACCTCAGAATGGCTTATTATGAGATTATAGCTCATTATCAGTGAAGGGTTGACCGATTTAGCGATCTAGAATCTAAGAATGACTTGTTATGAGACTACAGCTCATTATCAGTGAACGGTTGACCGATTCAGTGATCTAGAACCTTAGAACAGCTTTGTATTAGATTACAGCTCATTATCAGTAGATGGTTGACCAATTCGATGATCTAGAACCTTAGAATGGCTTGTTATGAGATTGCAGCTCATTATTAGTAAATAGTTGATCGATACGGTGATCTTGAACATCAGAACAACTTGTTATGAGATTATAACACATTATCACCAAATGATTGACCGATTCAGTGATCTAGAACCTCAGAATGGCTTGTTATGAGATTATAGCTCATTATCAACAAATGGTTGACCAATTTGGTGATCTAGAACCTCAAAAGAGCTTTCTATGAGATTACAGCTTATTATGAGCAAATGGTTGACCGATTCGGTGATCTAGAACCTTAGAATGCCTTGTTATGAGATTGTAGCTCATTATCAGTGAACGATTGACCGATTCGGCAATCTAGAATCTCAGAATGACTTGTTATGAGACTACAGCTCATTATCATTGAATGGTTGACTGATTCAGCGATCTAGAACCTCAGAACGGTTTGTTATGAGATTACAGCTCATTATTAGCAAATAGTTGACCGATTCGGTGATCTTAAATGTCACAATGAATTGTTATGAGATTGTAGCTCATTATCAGTGAACAGTTGACCAATTTGGTGATCTAGAATCTTAGAATGACTTGTTATGAGATTGTAGCTCATTATGAGATTGTAGCTCATTATGAGATTACAGCTCATTATCAGTGAACAGTTGATTGATTCGGCGATCTAGAACCTCAGAATGGGTTGTTATGAGATTACAGCTCATTATCAGCAAATGATTGACCGATTTGGCGATCTAGAATCTGAGAATGGCTATTTATGAGATTGTAGCTCATTATCAATGAACGGTTTACCGATTTGGCGATCTAGAACCTCAGAATGGCTTGTTATGAGATTACAGCTCATTATCAGCAAACGGTTGACCGATTCAGTGATCTAGAACCTTCGAATGACTTGTTATGAGATTATAGTTCATTATCAGTGAGTGGTTGACCGATTCGATGATCTAGAACCTTAATACAACTTTTTATGAGATTACAGCTCATTATCAGCAAATGGTTGACCAATTCGGTGATCTAGAACCTCAGAAAGATATGTTATGAGATTGTAGCTCATTAGCAATGAATGGTTGTCCGATTTGGAAATTGAGAATCTCAGAATGGCTTGTTATGAGATTATAGCTCATTATGAGCGAATGGTTGACCGATTCGGCTATCTAGAACCTCAGAATGGCTTGTTATGAGATTATAGCTCATTATCAACAAATAATTAACCGATTCGATAATCTAGAACTTTAGAATGGCTTGTTATGAGATTGTAGCTCATTATCAGTGAATGGTTGACTGATTTGGCGATCTAAAAACTGAGAACAACTTGTTATGAGATTATAGCTTATTATCAGCAAAATGGTTAACCGATTCAACAATCTAGAACCTCAGAATGACTTGTTATGAGATTGTAGCTCACTATCACCAAATGATTGACTGATTCAATGATCTAGAATCTCAAACTGACTTGTTATGAGAATATAGCTCATTATCAGTGAATGGTTGACCGATTTGGTGATCTAGAACTTCAAAATGGCTTGTTATGAGATTACAACTCATTATCAGCAAATGGTTGACTGATTTTGTGATCTAGAACCTTAGAAAGATTTGTTATGAGATTATTGCTCATTATCAGTGAATGATTGACCGATTCGGTGATCTAGTATCTCAGAACGGCTTGTTATGAGATTGTATATTATTATCAGTGAATGGTTGACCGATTCAGTGATCTAGAACCTCAGAACAACTTTTTCTGAGATTATAGCTCATTATCAGCAAACGGTTGATCAATTCGGCGATCTAGAACCTGAGAATGACTTTTTATGAGATTGTAGCTCATTAACAACAAATGATTGACCAATTCGGCGATCTAGAACCTCACAATGGCTTGTTATGAGATTATAGCTCATTATCAACAAATGGTTGACTGATTCAATGATCTAAAACCTTAGAACGGCTTGTTATAAGATTACAGCTCATTATCAGCAAATACTTGACCGATTTGGTGGTCTAGAACCTCAGAATGGCTTATTATGAGATTACAGCTTATTATCAGTGAACGATTAACCGATTCGGTGATCTAGAACCTCAGAATGGCTTGTTATGAGATTACAGCTCATTATCAGCAAATGGTTGACCGATTCAACAATCTAGTACCTCAGAATGACTTGTTATGAGATTGTAGCTCATTATCAGTGAACAGTTGACCGAGTCAGTGATCTAGAACCTCTGAATGACTTGTTATGAGATTACAGCTCATTATCAGTGAACAATTGACTGATTCAGCGATCTAGAACCTCAAAATAGCTTGTTATGAGATTACAGCTCATTATAAGCAAATAGTTGACCAAATCGATGATCTAGAACCTCAAAACTATTTGTTATGAGATTACAGCTCATTATCAGTGAACGATTGACTGATTTAGTGATGTTGAACCTCAAAATGGCTTGTTATGAGATTACAGCTCATTATCACCAAATAGTTTACCGATTCAGTGATATAAAACCTCAGAATGACTTATTATGAGATTATAGGTCATTATCAGTGAATGGTTGACTGATTCAGTGATCTAAAATCTCAAAATGACTTGTTATGAGATTATAACTCATTTTTATTGAATGTTTGACTGATTCAGTGATCTAGAACCTCAAAACTGGTTATTCTAAGATTACAGCTCATTATCAGCAAATGGTTTACCGATTCGATGATCTAGAACCTCAGAATGACTTGTTATGAGATTGTAGCTCATTATTAATGAATGGTTGATCGATTCGGTGATCTAGAACCTCAGAATGACTTGTTATGAGATTGTACCTCATTATCAGTGAATGGTTGATTGATTCAGTGATCTAGAACCTCAGAATGGCTTGTTATGAGATTACAGCTCATTATTAGGAAATGGTTGACTGATTCGATGATCTAGAACCTTAGAATGGCTTGTTATGAGATTACAGCTCATTATCAATGAACAGTTGACTGATTCAGTGATCTAGAACCTCACAACGGCTTGTTATGGGATTACAGCTCATTATCAGCAAATGGTTGACCGATTCGGCAATCTAGAACCTCAGAATGACTTGTTATGAGATTGTAGCTCATTATCAGTGAACGATTGACCAATTCAGTGATCTAGAATCTTAGAATGACTTGTTATGAGATTATAGCTAATTATCAGCAAATAGTTGACTAATTTGGTGATTTAGAACCTCAGAATAGCTTGTTATGAGATTGTACCTCATTATCAATGAACAGTTGATCGATTTGGCAATCTAAAACCTCAGAATGACTTGTTATGAGATTACAGCTTATTATTAGCAAATAGTTGACTGATTCAGTGATCTAGAACCTTAGAATGACTTATTATGAGATTACAACTCATTATCAGTAAACGGTTGATCGATTCGATGATCTAGAACCTCAAAATAGCTTGTTATGAGATTATAGCTCATTATCAGCAAATGGTTGACCAATTCAGCGATTTAGAACCTCAAAATGACTTGTTATGAGTTTATAGCTCATTATCAGTGAATGGTTGACCAATTTGGTGATCTAGAATCTTAGAATGGCTTATTATGAGATTATAGCTCATTATCAGTGAATGGTTGACCGATCCAGTGATCTAGAATCTTAGAATGGCTTGTTACGAGATTACAGCTCATTATTAGTAAACGGTTGACTGATTGGGTGATGTGGAACCTCAGAATGACTTGTTATGAGATTGTAGCTCATTATCAGCAAATGATTGATCGATTCAGTGATCTAGAATCTTAGAATGGCTTGTTATGAGATTATAGCTCATTATCAGTGAATAGTTGACCGATTTGGCAATCTAGAACCTCAGAATAACTTTTTATGAGATTACAGCTCATCATCAACAAACAGTTGACCAATTCAGCAATCTAGAACCTTAGAAAGACTTGTTATGAGATTATAGCTCATTATCAGTGAATGGTTGACTGATTCAGTGATCTAGGACCTCAGAATGGCTTGTTATGAGATTATAGTTGATTATCAGTGAATGGTTGACTGATTCTGCAATCTAGAAGCTCAGAATGGCTTGTTATGAGATTGTAGCTCATTATGAGTGAACAATTGACTGATTTGGCGATCTAGAACCTCAGAACAACTTGTTATGAGATTACAACTCATTATTAGCAAAGAGTTGATTGATTCAGCTATCTAGAACCTCAGAACAACTTGTTATGAGGTTACAGCTCATTATCAATAAACAGTTGAATGATTTAGTGATCTAGAACCTCAGAATGGCTTGTTATAAGATTACAGCTCATTATTAGTAAATGGTTGACCGATTTAGTGATCTAGAACCTCAGAATAGTTTGTTATGAGATTACTGCTCATTATCAGTGAATAGTTGACCGATTTGGTGATCTAGAATCTCAAAATGACTTGTTATGAGATTGTACCTCATTATCAACAAATGGTTAACTGATTCAGTGATCTAGAACCTCAGAATGACTTGTTATGAGATTACAGCTCATTATCAGTGAACAATTGACTAATTTGATGATCTAGAACCTTAGAATGGCTTATTCTAAGATTACAGCTCATTATCAGCAAATAGTAGACCGATTCGGTGATCTAGAACCTTAGAATGGCTTATTATGAGATTACAGCTCATTATCAACAAACGATTGACTAATTCGGAGATCTAGAATCTTAGAATGACTTGTTATGAGATTACAGCTCATTATCAGTGAACAGTTGACCGATTCAGTGATCTAGAATCTCAAAATGGATTATTATGAGATTGCAGCTCATTATCATCTAACGGTTGACTGATTTAGCAATCTAGAACCTCATAATGACTTGCTATGAGATTACAGCTCATTATCAGTGAATAGTTGACTGATTTGGTGATCTAGAACCTCAAAATGGATTGTTATGAGATTACATCTCATTATCAGCAAATAGTTGACCGATTTGGCAATCTAGAACCTCAGAATAGCTTATTATGAGATTATAACTCATTATCAGCAAACGGTTTACTGATTCGGTGATCTAGAACCTCAGAACAGCTTGTTATGAGATTATAGCTCATTATCAGCAAATAGTTGACCGATTCGGTGATCTAGAATCTTAGAATGGCTTGTTATGAGATTATAGCTCATTATCAACAAACCATTGACCGATTCAGTGATCTAGAACCTCAGAATAGCTTGTTATGAGATTATAGCTCATTATCAGTGAACGGTTGATCGATTCAGCGATCTATAATCTTAGAATGGCTTATTATGAGATTACAGCTCATTATCAGCAAATGGTTGACCGATTCAGTGATCTAGAACCTTAGGATGGCTTGTTATGAGATTACAGCTTATTATCAGCAAACGGTTGACCGATTCAGTGATCTAGAACCTCAGAATGGCTTATTATGAAATTATAACTCATTATCAGCAAATGGTTGACTGATTTGGCGATCTAGAATCTCAGAACAGCTTATTATGAGATTATAGCTCATTATCAATGAATGGTTGACCAATTTGGTGATTTAGAATCCCAGAATAGCTTGTTATGAGATTGCATTTCATTATCAGTGAATGGTTGACCAATTCGGTGATGTCAAACCTCAGAATGACTTGTTATGAGATTGTAGCTCATTATCAACAAATGATTGACTGATTTGGTGATCTAGAACCCCAAAATGGCTTGTGATGAGATTATAGCTCATTATCAGCAAATGGTTGACCGATTTGGCGATCTAGAACTTCAGAATGGCTTGTTATAAAATTATAGCTCATTATTAGCGAACGATTGACGGATTCGGTGATCTAGAATCTTAGAATGGCTTGTTCTAAGATTATAGCTCATTATCAGTGAACGGTTGACCGATTCAGCGATCTAGAATCTTAGAACAGCTTGTTATGAGATTGCAGCTCATTATCAGTGAATGGTTGACCGATTCAGCAATGTGGAACCTCGAAATGACTTGTTATGAGATTGTAGCTTATTATCAGCAAATGATTGACCGATTCAAAGATTTAGAACCTTAGAATGGCTTGTTATGAGATTATAGCTCATTATCAGCGAACGGTTAACCGATTCAGTGATCTAGAACCTCAGAATGGCTTGTTATGAGATTATAGCTCATTATCACCAAACAGTTGACCAATTCGGTGATCTAGAACCTCAGAATGGCTTGTTATAAGATTACAACTCATTATCAGTAAATAGTTGACCAATTTGGTGATCTAGAACCTCAAAATGGCTTGTTATAAGATTACAGCTCATTATCAGCGAACAATTGACCGATTTAATGATCTAGAACCTCAGAATGGCTTATTGTGAGATTACAGCTCATTATCAGTAAACGGTTGGCCAATTCAGTGATCTAGAACCTTAGAATGACTTGTTATGAGTTTGTAACTCATTATCAGGCAACAGTTGACCGATTCGGCAATCTAGAATCTCAGAATGGCTTGTTATGAGATTACAACTCATTATCAACAAATGATTGACCGATTTAGGATCTAGAATCTTAGAATGGCTTGTTATGAGACTATTGCTCATTATCAGCAAATGGTTGACCGATTTGGTGATCTAGAAGCTCAGAACGGCTTGTTATGAGATTATAGCTCATTATCAGTGAATGGTTGACTAATTTAGTGATCTAGAACCTCAGAATGGCTTATTATGAGATTACAGCTCATTATCAGCAAATGGTTGTCTGATTCAGTGATCTAGAACCTTAGAATGACTTGTTATGAGATTGTAGCTCATTATCAGTGAACGGTTGACTGACTTGGTGATCTAGAATCTTAGAATGGCTTGTTATGAGACTGTAGCTCATTATCAGTAAATAGTTGACTGATTCGGCAATCTAGAACCTCAAAACTACTTGTTATGAGATTACAGCTCATTATCAACAGATAGTTGACCGATTCAGTGATCTAGAACCTCAGAATGGCTTGTTATAAGATTATAGCTCATTATCAGTGAATGGTTGATCGATTCAGTGATCTAGAATGTCATAATAGGTTGTTATGAGATTATAGCTCATTATCAGCAAATAGTTGACCAATTTGGTGATCTAGAACCTCAGAATGGCTTGTTATGAGATTACAAATCATTATCATGTGAACAGTTGACCGATTCAATGATCTAGAACCTTAGAATAGATTGTTATGAGATTATAGCTCATTATCAGCAAATGGTTGACCGATTTGGTGATCTAGAACCTCAGAATGACTTGTTATGAGATTGTAGCTCATTATCAGTGAATGGTTGACCGATTCAGTGATCTAGAATCTTAGAATGACTTATTATGAGACTAGAGCTCATTATCAGTGAATGGTTGATCAATTTAGTGATCTAGAACCTCAGAACAGCTTGTTATGAGATTACAGCTCATTATTAGCAATTAGTTGACTGATTCAGCGATCTAGGAACAACTTGTTATGAGATTGTAGCTCATTATTAGTGAACAGTTGACCAAATCGGTGATCTACAATCTTAGAATGGCTTGTTATGAGATTGTAGCTCATTATCAGTGAACGGTTGATCGATTCAGCTATCTAGAACCTAAGAATGGCTTGTAATGAGATTATAGCTCATTATCAACAAATAGTTGACCGATTCAGCAATCTAGAACCTCAGAATGGCTTGTTATGAGATTGTAGCTCATTATCAGCGAATTGTTGACCGGTTCGGTGATCTAGAACCTCAGATTGACTTGTTATGAGATTACAGCTCATTATCAACAAACAGTTGACTAATTCAGCGATCTAGAACCTCAGAATGACTTGTTATGAGATTGTAGCTCATTATCAGTGAATGGTTGACCGATTTAGTGATATATGTTAAGTTTTTAGGATAGCTGCAATTGTAATAACACTCTATGTTGTATGTGTTTTCTGAATGCAACAATCTCTCTTTCATTTATATTGGGAATGAGGATAGGAGAGACATGTCCCTTCATGGGACATGTCTATTCATTATTATTTATAAGAAAGGACATACCTCTTCCAACTAATTATAATTTAATCAATCTTATAATGTTTCATCAATCAATTATTAATTAAGAATAATAATATAATAATTTAATATTAAATATTAAATGTCATATGATTAATAATAATATAACATATATATTATATTATTATTAATCAATATATATTATATATATTCTAATGATCATATGACTGAAGATACAAATATTAACACTCCCTCTTAGCTAGGGAGGATGATCAAACAAAAATGTGTAGTGGTATCTCGTGTCAACACTTATTACCCTTACCATATCTACACAAGACATCAACACTCCCTC
>MU223495.1:209037-238249 GCA_018584345.1 Thuja plicata
CCACAATGTACAATTCTCACTCTTATATCTTTGAAAAATTCTCATGTCTTATTATGAAATGACATGATTTATCCAAGAGAGGTGACACTATATAATTGATGCTTTCTTTGTAGAAATAGACACCCTTGAATGCATTCTTCTTTGTTATTGCTTGAACATGATCATAAAAAATTAAAATATCTCTCTAATGAAAGTCATTTTTAGAAATTTCACATAGACCCATACATATTCAATCATAACTTTTGAATCCAAGACTTTCTCTCCAATCGCTTTAGTGAGATTCTTTGAAATTAGGTTTTCACCAACATATCTGAAATTTAGGAAAATACAACAAGGCATTTGTGAGATATGGTCCTTTTACCGAGATTGTATTTTCTGAGACAGCCACACATTCAACATCAACAAACTACTCTCTTACATTTGCAATCTAGCTCTGATACCATGTTAAGCTTTTAGGATAGCTGGAAATGTAATAACACTCTATGTTGTATGTGTTTTCCAAATGCAACAATCTCTCTTTCAGTTATATTGGGAATGAGGATAGGAGAGACATGTCCCTTCATGGGACATGTCTATTCATTATTATTTATAAGAAAGGACATACCTCTTCCAACTAATTATAATTTAATCAATCTTATAATGTTTCATCAATCAATTATTAATTAAGAATAATAATTTAACAATTTAATATTAAATATTAAATGTCATATGATTAATAATAATATAACATATATGTTATATTATTATTAATCAACATATATTATATGTATTCTAATGATCATACGACTGAAGATACAAACATTAACAATATAGAATCTCAGAATGGCTTGTTATGAGATTATAGCTCATTATCAGTGAAAGGTTGACCAATTTGGTGATCTAGAACCTTAGAATGGCTTGTTATGAGATTACGGCTTATTATCAGCAAATGGTTGATTGATTCGGTGATCTAGAACCTTAGAATGGTTTGTTATGAGATTCTAGCTCATTATCCATGAATAGTTTAACAATTCGACGATCTAGAACCCCACAACGGCTTGTTATGAGATTGTAGCTCATTATCAGTGAATTGTTGATCAATTCAGCGATCTAGAACCTCAGAATGACTTGTTATAAAATTATAGCTCATTATCAGCAAATAGTTGACTGATTCGGTGATCTAGAACCTCAGAATGACTTATTATGAGATTATAGCTCATTATCAGTGAAAGGTTGACCGATTCGGCGATCTAGAACTTCAGAAGGCTTGTAATGAGATTACAGCTCATTATCAGCAAATGGTTGACCAATTTAGCCATCTAGAACCTCATAATGACTTGTTATGAGATTCTAGCTCATTATCCATAAATGGTTGACCGATTCGGCGATCTAGAACCCCAGAATGGCTTGTTATGAGATTACAGCTCATTATCAGCAAACGGTTGACTGATTCAATGATCTAGAACCTTAGAATAGCTTGTTATGAGATTATAGCTCATTATTAGTGAACGATTGACTGAGTCAGTGAACTAAACCCTCAGAATGGCTTGTTATGAGATTACAGCTCATTATCAGCAAACAGTTGATCGATTTGGCGATCTAGAACCTCAGAACAACTTGTTATGAGATTGTAGGTCATTAGAAATGAATAGTTGTCCGATTCGGAAATCTACAATCTCACAATGGCTTGTTATGAGATTGTAGCTCATTATCAGTGAACGGTTGACCGATTTAGCTATTTAAAACCTGAGAAGGGCTTGTTATGAGATTATAGCTCATTATCAGCAAACGATTAACAGATTCGGCGATCTAGAACCCTAGAACATCTTGTTATGAGATTGTAGCTCTTTATCAATGAATTGTTCACCGATTTGGCGATCTGGAATCTCAGAACGGCTTGTAATGAGATTAAATCTCATTATCAGCAAATGGTTGACCGATTCAGCAATCTAGAACCTCAGAATGGCTTGTTATGATATTACAGCTTATTATCAATGAACGGTTGACCAATTCGGTGATCTAAAACCTCAGAATAACTTGTTATGAGATTACAGCTCATTATCAACAAATGGTTGACTGATTCAATGATCTAGAACCTCATAACGACTTGTTATGAGATTATAGCTCATTATCATTGAACAGTTGACCGATTCGATGATATAGAATCTTAGAATGACTTGTTATGAGACTACAGCTCATTATTAGCAAACGGTTGACCGATTCGGCGATCTAGAACCTTATAATGGCATGTTATGAGATTATAACTCTTTATTAGCAAACAGTTGACTGATTTAGCTATCTAGAACCTTAGAATGACTTGTTATGAGATTGTAGGTCATTATCAATGAATAGTTGACTGATTTGGTGATCTAGAATCTCAGAATGGCTTGTTATGAGATTCTAACTTATTATACTAAAAACTTGACCGATTCAGTGATCTAAAACCTCAGAATAGATTGTTATGAGATTACAGCTCATTATCAGCAGATGGTTGACCGATTCGGTGATCTAGAACCTCAGAATGGCTTGTTATGAGATTACAGCTCATTATCAACAAATGGTTGACCAATTTGGTGATCTAGAACCTTAGAATGACTTGTTATGAGATTGTAGCTCATTATCAACGAATGGTTGACCAATTTAGCAATCTAGAATTTTAGAATGACTTATTATGAGATTGTACCTCATTATCAGTGAATGGTTGATTGATTCGGCAATTTAGAACCTCAGAATGGCTTGTTATGCGATTATAGCTCATTATCAGCAAACGGTTGAGTGATTCAGTGATCTAGAACCTCAAAATAGCTTGTTATCACATTATAGCTCATTATCAGTGAACAATTGACCGATTCGGTGATCTAGAACCTCAGAATGGCTTGTTATAAGATTATAGCTCATTATCAGCAAATGGTTGACTGATTCGGTAATCTAGAACCTCAGAATGACTTGTTATAAGATTGTAGCTCATTATCAGCGAACAGTTGATCGATTTAGTAATCTAGAATCTTAGAATAACTTGTTATGAGATTATAGCTCATTATAAGAGAATGGTTGATTGATTTGGCTATCTAAACCCTCAAAATGGCTTGTTATGAGATGAAAACTCATTATAAGCAAACCAATTTGGCAATCTAGAACCTCAGAATGACTTGTTATGAGATTGTAGCTCATTATCAGTGAATAGTTAAACAATTTAGCGATCTAGAATCTCAGAATGACTTGTTATGAGATTGCAACTCATTATCAGCGAGCGGTTGACTGATTCAGCGATCTAGAACCTCAGAATGGCTTGTTATGAGATTACAGCTCATTATCAGTAAATAATTGACTGATTTGGTGATCTAGAACCTTAGAATGACTTATTATGAGATTGTAGCTCATGATCAGTGAATGGCTGACCGATTTAGCGATCTAGAATCTCAGAATGACTTGTTATGAGATTGTAGCTCATTATTAGCGAACAGTTGACCGATTTGGTGATCTAGAACCTCAGAATGACTTGTTATGAGATTACAACTCATTATTAGTAAATGGTAGATGGATTTGGTGATCTAGAACCTCAGAACGGCTTGTTATGAAATTGTAGCTCATTATCAGTGAATGGTTGACTGATTTGGCGGTCTAGAACCTTAGAACAGCTTATTATGAGATTACAGCTCATTATCAGCAAATGATTGACTGATTCAGTGATCTAGAACTTCAGAATGATTTATTATGATATTACAGCTCATTATCAGTGAACTGTTGACCGATTCGGTGGTCTAGAACCTCAGAGCAGCTTGTTATGAGATTATAGCTCATTATCAGCAAATAGTTGACCGATTCGATGATCTAGAACCTAAGAATGACTTGTTATGAGATTGTAGCTCATTATCAGTGAACGGTTGATTGATTTGGTGATCTAAAATCTTAGAATGACTTGTTATGAGATTGCAGCTCATTATCAGCTAATAGTTGACTGATTCAGCAATCTAGAACCTCAGAATGACTTGTTATGAGATTACAGCTCATTATCAACAAACGGTTGACCGATTTGGTGATCTAGAACCTCAAAATGACTTGTTATGAGATTGTAGCTAATTATCAGTGAATGGTTGATCGATTTGGTGATCTAGAATCTCAGAAGGACTTGTTATGAGATTGTAGCTCATTATAAGTGAACAGTTGACTGATTCGGTGATCTAGAACCTCAAAATGGCTTGTTATGAGATTACAACTCATTATCAGCAGATGGTTGACGGATTCGGCGATCTCAAACCTCAAAATAGCTTGTTATGAGATTATAACTCATTATCAGCAAATGGTTGACCGATTCGGTGATCTAGAACCTCAGAATGCCTTGTTATGAGATTATAGCTCATTATCAGTGAACGGTTGATCGATTTAGTGATCTAAAATCTCAGAATGACTTGTTATGAGACTACAGCTCATTATCAGTGAACGATTGACTGATTCACTGATCTAGAATGTCAGAATGGTTTGTTATGAGATTACAACTCATTATCAGCAAATAGTTGACCAATTCAGTGATCTAGAACCTCAGAATGACTTGTTATGAGAGTGTAGCTTATTATCAGTGAATGGTTGACCAATTTGGTGATCTAAAATCTTAGAATGGATTGTTATGAGATTGTAGCTCATTATCAGTGAACGGTTGACCCATTCGGCTATCTAGAACTTTAGAATGGCTTGTTATGAGATTATAGCTCATTATTAGCAAATGATTGACCAATTCAGCAATCTAGAACCTCAAAATGGCTTGTTATGAGATTGTAGCTCATTATCAGTGAACGGTTGACCGATTTGGCAATCTAGAACCTTGGAACGACTTGTTATAAGATTACAACTCATTATCAACAAACAATTGATTGATTCGATGATCTAGAACCTTAGAATGACTTTTTATGAGATTGTAGCTCATTATCAGCAAATGGTTGACCGATTCATAAATCTAGAATCTCAGAACGGCTTGTTATGAGATTAGAGCTCATTATCAGTGAATGATTGACTGATTTAGCGATCTAGAACTTCAAAATGGCTTATTATGAGATTACAGCTCATTATCAACAAATGGTTGACCGATTCGGTGATCTAGAACTTCAGAACGGCTTGTTATGAGACTGTAACTCATTATCAGTGAACGGTTGACCGATTCGGTGATCTAGAACCTTAGAACAACTTGTTATGAGATTACAGCTCATTATTAGCAAACAGTTGACCAATTTGGTGATCTAGAATCTAAGAATGACAATGAGATTAAAAGTCATTATCAGTGAATGGTTGACCAATTCGGCAATCTAGAATCTCAGAATAACTTTTTATGAGATTATAGCTCATTATTAGTGTATGGTTCACCGATTCAGTGATCTAGAACCTCGGATTGGCTTGTTATGAGATTACAGGTCATTATCAGCAAACGATTGACCGATTCAGCAATCTAGAATCTCATAATGGCTTGTTATGAGATTGTAGCTCATTATCAGTGAACGGTTGACCGATTTGGCGATCTAGAACCTCAGAACAACTTGTTATGAGATTATAGCTCATTATCAGCAAATGGTTGACCGATTCAGCAATCTAGAACCTCAAAATGGCTTGTTATGAGATTATAGCTCATTATCAGTAAACTGTTGACTGATTTGGTGATCTTGGACCTTAGAATGGTTGGTTATGAGATTGTAGCTCATTATCAGCGAATGGTTGACTGATTCGATGATATAAAATCTCATACCAGCTTGTTATGAGATTACAACTCATTATCACCAAATGGTTGACTGATTCACCGATCTAGAACCTCAGAATGGCTTCTTATGAGATTACAGCTTATTATTAGCAAATGGTTGACCGATTCGGTGATCTAGAACCTCAGAACGGCTTGTTATGAGATTACAGCTCATTATCAGTGAACGGTTGACCAATTCGGTGATCTAGAATCTTAGAATGACTTGTTATGAGATTACAGCTCATTATTAGTGAATAGGTGACCGATTCGGCGATCTAGAATCTTAGAACGGCTTGTTATGAGATTATAGCTTATTATGAGCAAACAATTGACCAATTCAGCAATCTAGAACCTTAGAATGACTTGTTATAAGATTACAGCTCATTATCAGCAAACGATTGACCGATTCAGTGATCTAGAACCTTATAATGACTTGTTATGAGATTACAGCTCATTATTAGCAAATGGTTGACCGATTTGATGATCTAGAACCTTAGAACGGCTTGTTATGAGATTATAGCTCATTATCAATGAATGGTTGACCGATTTGGTGATCTAGAATCTTAGAATGGCTTGTTATGAGATTACAGCTCATTATCAGTGAACGGGTGATAAATTCGGTGATCTAGAATCTCAAAATAGGTTGTTATGAGATTGCAGCTTATTATCAGCAAATGGTTGACCGATTCAGTGATCTAGAATATCAAAATGACTTTTTATGAGATTACAGCTCATTATCAGCAAATGGTTGACCTATTCGGTGATCTAGAACCTTAGAATGGCTTATTATGAGATTACAGTTCATTATCAGTAAACGGTTGACCGATTCGGTGATCTAGAACCTCAGAATGGCTTGTTATGAGATTACATCTCATTATCAGTGAACGGTTCACTGATTCAGCGATCTAGAACCTCAAAATGGCTTATTATGAGATTACAGCTCACTATCAGCGAACGGTTGACCGATTCGGCGATCTATAATCTCAGAATGGCTTGTTATGAGATTATAGCTCATTATTAGCAAACGGTTGACCGATTCGGCAATCTAGAACCTCAGAATGACTTGTTATGAGATTGTAGCTCATTAGCAGTGAACAGTTGTCCGATTCAAAAATTGAAAATCTTAGAATGGCTTGTTATGAGATTGTAGCTCATTATGAGTGAATAGTTGACCAATTTGGCTATCTAAAACCTCAGAATGGCTTGTTATGAGAATACAACTCATTATCAGCAAATGGTTGATCGATTTGGTGATCTAGAACTTTAGAACGGCTTGTTATGAGATTGTAGCTCATTATCAGCGAATGGTTGACCGATTTGGTGATCTAATAACTCAGAATGACTTGTTATAAGATTATAGCTCATTATCAGCAAATGGTTGACTGATTCAGCAATTTAGAACCTCAAAAGGACTTGTTATGAGATTGTAGCTTATTATCACCGAATGATAGACCGATTCAGCGATCTAGAATCTCAAAATGACTTGCTATTAGATTATAACTCATTATCAGGAAATGATTGACCGATTCAACAATCTAAAACCTCAAAATGGCTTATTATGAGATTACAGGTCATTATCAGCAAACGGTTGACTGATTCAGTGATCTAGAACCTCAGAATGACTTGTTATGAGATTATAGCTCAGTATCAGTGAATGGTTGACCGATTCGGTGATCTAGTATTTTAGAATGGCTTGTTATGAGATTGTAGCTCAATATCAGTGAATGGTTGACCGATTTAGTGATCTACAACCTTAGAATGGCTTGTTATGAGATTACATCTCATTATTAGGAAATGATTGATTAATTCGGCGATCTAGAACATCAGAATAGCTTTTTATGAGATTGTAGCTCATTATCAGCAAATGATTGACTGATTCAGTGATCTAAAATCTCAGAATAGTTTTTTATGACATTATAGCTCATTATCAGTAAACAGTTGACCAATTCAGTGATCTAGAACCTTAGAATGACTTGTTATGAGATTATAGCTCATTATCAGCAAACGGTTGACCGATTCAATGATCTAAAACCTTAGAATAGCTTGTTATGAGATTACAACTCATTATCAGTGAAGAGTTGACTGATTCAGCGATCTAGAACCTCAAAATGACTTGTTATGATATTAGAGAATATTATAAGAAAATGGTTGACTAATTCGGTGATCTAGAACCTCAGAACGGCTTGTTATGAGATTACAGCTCATTATCTACGAACGGTTGACCGATTTGTTGATCTAGAACCTCAAAATGGCTTGTTATGAGATTACAACTCATTATCACCAAATGGTTGACCGATTTGGTGATCTAGAACCTCAAAATGGCTTGTTATGAGATTATAGCACATTATCAGCAAACATTTGACTGATTCGGCGATCTAGAAACATAGAACGACTAGTTATGAGATTGTAACTCATTATCAATGAATGGTTTATCGATTTGATAATCTAGAATCTTAGAATGGCTTGTTATGAGATTGTAGCTCATTATCAGTGAACAGTTGACCGATTCAGTGATATATAACATCAAAACGGCTTGTTATGAGATTATAACTCATTAGCAGCAAACGGTTGACTGATTCAGTGATCTAGAACCTCAGAACATCTTGTTATGAGATTGTAGCTCATTATCAAGGAATGGTTGACCGATTTGGTGATCTAGAACCTTAGAATGACTTGTTATGAGATTATAGCTCATTATCAGCAAACGGTTGACCGATTCAGTGATCTAGAACTTTAGAACAGCTTGTTATGAGATTACAGCTCATTATCAATTTATGGTTAACTGATTCAGTGATCTAGAACCCCAGAATAGCTTGTTGTGAGATTACAGCTTATTATCAGCAAACGGTTGACCAATTCAGCAATTCAGAACCTCAAAATGACTTGTTATGAGATTGTAGCTCATTATCAGTGAACAGTTGACCAATTCAGTGATCTAGAATCTCAGAATGAGTTGTTATGAGATTACAGCTAATTATCAACAAACGGTTGACCGATTCGGCAATTTAGAACCTCAAAATGGCTTGTTATAAGATTATAGCTCATTATGAGTGAATGGTTGATCGATTCAGCAATCTAAGACCTTAGAATGGCCTGTTATGAGATTATAGCTGATTATCAACAAATGGTTAACCGATTCAGCGATCTAAAACCTTAGAACGGCTTATTATGAGATTATAGCTCATTATCAGTGAACAGTTGATCGATTCGATGATCTAGAACCTTAGAATAACTTGTTACGAGATTATAGCTCATTATCAACAAACAGTTGACCCATTCGGCGATTTAGAACCTCAGAATGACTTCTTATCAGATTATGGCTCATTATCAACAAATGATTGACTGATTCGGTGATCTAGAATGTCAGAATGACTTGTTATGAGATTACAGCTCATTATCAGCGAACAGTTGACTGATTCAGTGATCTAGAACCTCAGAATAGCTTGTTATGAGATTATAGCTCATTATCAGCAAACGGTTGACTGATTCGGTGATCTAGAACCTCAGAATGACTTGTTATGAGATTACAGCTCATTATCAGCAAATGGTTGACTGATTCAGTGATCTAGAATGTTAGAATGACTTGCTATGAGATTACAACTCATTATCAGCAAACGGTTGACCGATTCAGTGATCTAGAACCTTAGAACAACTTGTCATGAGATTACAGCTCATTATCAGCAAACGGTTGACTGATTCGGCGATCTAGAACCTTAGAATGACTTGTTATGAGATTACAACTCATTATTAGCAAATAGTTGACTGATTCAGCGATCTAGAACCTTAGAATGGCTTGTTATGAGATTACAGCTCATTATCAGTGAACGGTTGACCGATTCAGTGATCTAAAATCATAGAATGGCTTGTTATGAGATTGTAGCTCATTATCAGCTAACAGTTGACCGATTTGGCGATCTAGAATCTCAGAATGGCTTGTTATGAGATTACAGCTCATTATCAGTGAACGGTTCACCGATCTAGCGATGTGGAACCTCAAAATGACTTGTTATGAGATTGTAGCTCATTATTAGCAAACAGTTGATCGATTCAGTGATCTAGAATCTTAGAATGGCTTGTTATGAGATTACAGCTCATTATCAGTGAATGGTTGATTGATTCAGCAATCTAGAACCTCAAAATGACTTGTTATGAGATTATAGCTCATTATCAGCAAATGGTTGACTGATTTAATAATCTAGAACCTCAGAATGACTTGTTATAAGATTACAGCTCATTATCAGTGAATGGTTGACCGATTCAGTGATCTAGAACCTTATAATGCCTTGTTATGAGATTACAGCTCTTTATCAGTGAATGGTTGACTAATTCAGTGATGTAGAAGCTCAGAATGGCTTGTTATGAGATTAGAGCTCATTATCAGCAAACAGTTGATCGATTTGGTGATCTAGAACCTCAAAAGGACTTGTTATGAGATTGTAGCTCATTATCAGTGAATGGTTGACTAATTCAATGATCTAAATCTCAATATGACTTATTATGAGATTACAGCTCATTATTAGTGAAAGGTTGTTCGATTCAGTGATCTAAAACCTTAGAATGACTTGTTATGAGATTACAACTCATCATCAGTAAATGATTGACCGATTCAGCAATCTAGAATCTTAAAATGACTTATTATGAGATTATAGCTCATTATGAGTGAATAGTTGACCGATTCGGCGATCTAGAATCTCAGAATGGCTTGACATGACATTATAGCTCATTATTAGTGAACAATTGACCGATTCGGTGATCTAGAACCTTAGAATGGCTTGTTATGAGATTACAACTCATTATCAGCAAACGGTTGACCGATTAAGTGATCTAGTACCTTAGAATGGCTTGTTATGAGATTGTAGCTCATTATCAGCAAACAGTTGACCGATTCACAAATTTAGAACCTCAAAATGGCTTGTTAGGAGATTAAAGCTCATTATCAGCAAATGGTTGACCGATTCAGTAATCAAAACCTCAGAATGGCTTATTATGAGATTATAGCTCATTATTAGCAAACGGTTGAACAATTCAGCAATTTAGAACCTCAAAATAGCTTGTTATAAGATTATAGCTCATTATCAAAAAATGGTTGACCGATTCGGTGATCTAGAACCTTAGAATGGCTTTTTATGAGATTACAGCTCATTATCAGCAAACGGTTGACCGATTCGGTGATCTAGAATCTCAGAATGACTTGTTATGAGATTACAGCTCATTATTAGTGAATGGTTAGCTGAGTTGGTGATCTAAAATCTCATAATGGCTTGTTATGAGATTGCAGCTCATTATCAGCAAACAGTTGACCAATTCGGCAATCTAGAACCTCAGAATGACTTGTTATGAGATTACAGCTCATTATCAGCAAACGGTTGACCGATTCGGTGATCTAGAACCTCATAATGGATTGTTATGAGATTACAAATTATTATCAGCAAATGGTTGACCGATTCAATGATTTAGAACCTCAGAACAGCCTGTTATGAGATTATAGCTCATTATTAGTGAATGGTTGATCGATTCGGTGATCTAGAATCTCAAAATGACTTATTATGAGATTGCAGCTCATTATCAGCAAATGGTTGACTGATTCAATGATCTAGAACCTCAGAATGACTTGTTATAAGATTACAGCTTATTATCAGTGAAGGGTTGACTGATTCAGTGATCTAGAATCTCAAAATGGCTTGTTATGAGATTAGAGCTCATTATCAGCAAACAGTTGACCGATTCGGTGATCTAGAAGCTCAAAATGGCTTGTTATAAGATTACAGCTCATTATCAGCAAACGGTTGACCGATTTGGCGATCTAGAACCTCAGAATGACTTGTTATGAAATTAAAACTCATTATCAATGAACGGTTGACCGATTCGGTGATCTAAAATCTCAAAATGACTTGTTATGAGATTGTAGCTCATTATTAATGAACGGTTCACTGATTCGGCGATCTAGAATCTCAGAATAGTTTGTTATGAGATTGCAGCTCATTATCAGCGAATGGTTGACCGATTCGACGATGTGGAACCTCATAATGACTTATTATGAGATTGTAGCTCATTATCAGCAAATGATTCATCGATTCAATGATCTAGAATCTTAGAATGGCTTGTTATGAGATTACAGCTCATTATCAGTAAATAGTTGACCGATTTGGCAATCTAGAACCTTATAATGGCTTGGTATGAAATTATAGCTCATTATCAGTGAATGGTTGACCAATTTGGTGATCTAGAATCTCAGAATGGCTTGTTATGATATTGTAGCTCATTATCAGTGAATATTTGACCGATCTGGTGATCTAGAATCTCAGAACATCTTGTTATGAGATTGCAGCTCATTATTAGTGAACAATTGACCAATTCAGTGATGTGGAACCTCATAATGACTTGTTATGAGATTGTAGCTCATTATCAGCAAATGATTGACTGATTCAACAATGTAGAACATCAGACTAGCTTGTTATGAGATTATATGTCATTATCAGTGAACGGTTGAGTGATTCAGTGATCTAAAACCTCAGAATGGCTTCTTATAAGATTATAGCTTATTATCAGTGAACGGTTGACCAATTTGGTGATTTAGAACTTTAGAACAACTTGTTATGAGATTACAGCTTATTATCAGTGAACGGTTGACTGATTTAGCGATCTAGAACTTTAGAATGGCTTGTTATGAGATTACAGCTCATTATCAGCAAAGGGTTGACCGATTCAGTGATCTAGAACCTCAAAATGACTTGTTATGAGATTGTAGCTCATTATCAGCAAACGGTCAATGATTCAGCAATCTAGAATCTCAAAATGGCCTGTTATGAGATTATAGCTCATTATTAGCAAACGGTTGACCGATTCGATGATCTACAATCTCAGAATGGCTTGTTATGAGACTACAACTCATTATTAGCAAATGGTTGACCGATTTGGCGATCTAGAACCTCAGAATGGTTTGTTATGAGATTACAGCTCATTATCAGCGAATGGTTGACTGATTCAATGATTTAGAACCTCAGAATGGCTTGTTATGAGATTACAGCTCATTATCAGCAAGCGGTTGACTAATTCAGTGATCTAGAACCTTAGAATGACTTGTTATGAGATTATAGCTCATTATCAGTAAATGGTTGACCAATTTAGTGATCTAGAATGTCAGAATAGGTTGTTATGAGATTACAGCTCATTATCAGGAAATGATTGACTGATTCGGTGATCTAGAACTTCAGAATCACTTGTTATGAGATTATAGCTCATTATCAGTGAACGGTTGACCGATTCAGTGATTTAAAACCTCAAAATAGCTTGTTATGAGATTACAGATCATTATCAGCAAACGGTTGACCGATTTGGTGATCTAGAACCGCAGAATGACTTGTTATGAGATTGTAGCTCATTATCAGTGAATGGTTGACCGATTCAGTGATCTAGAATCTCAGAATAACTTGTTATGAGACTAAGCTCATTATCAGCAAATGGTTGACTGATTCAGTGATCTAGAACCTCAAAATGGCTTGTTATGAGATTACAGCTCATTATCAGCAAATAGTTGACTTATTCGGCGATCTAGAACCTGAGAATGACTTGTTATGAGATTGTAGCTCATTATCAGTGAACGGTTGAACACTTCAGCGATCTAGAATCTCATAATGACTTGTTATTAGATTGTAGCTCATTATCAGTAAATTGTTGACCGATTTGGCTATCTAGAACCTAAGAATGGCTTGTTATGAGATTAGAGCTTATTATCAGCAAATGGTTGACTGATTTGGTGATCTAAAACCTTAGAATGGATTGTTATGAGATTGTAGCTCATTATCAGTGAATTGTTGACCGATTCAGTGATCTAGAATCTCGGAATGACTTATTATGAGATTATAGCTCATTATCAGCAAATAGTTGACTGATTTGGTGATCTAGAACCTCAGAACAACTTCTTATGAGATTGTAGCTCATTATCAGTGAATGGTTGACCGATTCGACAATCTAGACTCTCATAATAGCTTGTTATGAGATTATAGCTCATTATCAGTGAATGGTTGACCGATTCGGCAATCTAGAACCTCTGAATAGCTTGTTATGAGGTTACAGCTCATTATCAGCAAATGGTTGACCGATTCGGTGATCAAAAATCTTAGAATGGCTTGTTATGAGATTGTAGCTCATTATCAGCAAATGGTTGACCGATTCGGTGATCTAGAACTCCAGAATGGCTTGTGATGAGATTATAGATCATTATCAGCAAATAGTTGACCGATTCTATGATTTAGAACCTCAAAATGGCTTGTTATGAGATTATAACTCATTATCAGTAAATGATTGACCGATTCAACGATCTAGAACCGTAGAACAACTTGTTATGAGATTACAGCTCATTATCAGCAAACAGTTGATCGATTTGGCGATCTAAAACCTTAGAATGACTTGTTATGAGACTATAGCTCACTAGCAGTGAACAGTTGTCTAATTCAAAAATTTAGAATCTTAGAATGGCTTGTTATGAGATTGTAGCTCATTATTACTGAACGGTTGACCGATTCGGCTATCTAGAACTTTAGAATGGCTTGTTATGAGATTACAACTCATTATCAGCAAACGGTTGATGGATTTGGTGATCTAGAACCTTAGAATGTCTTATTATGAGATTGTAGCTCATTATCAACAAATGGTTGACCAATTCAGCAATCTAGAATCTCAGAATGACTTGTTATGAGATTGTAGCAAATTATCAGTGAATGGTTGACCAATTCGGCAATCTAGAACCTCAGAACGACTTGTTATGAGATTATAGCTCATTATCAGCAAACAGCTGAGTGATTCGATGATCTAGAACCTCATAATGACTTATTATGACATTATAGCTCATTATCAGTGAACGGTTGACTGATTCGGTGATCCAGAACTTTAGAATGGCTTATTATGAGATTACAGCTCATAATCACCAAATGGTTGATTGATTCAGTGATCTAGAACCTCAGAATGACTTGTTATGAGGTTGTAGCTCATTCTCAGTGAACAGTTGACTGATTCAGTGATCAAGAATCTTAAAATAACTTGTTATGAGATTACAACTCATTCTCAGTGAACGGTTGATTAATTCGGCGATCTAGAACCTCAGAATGGCTTGTTATGAGATTAGAGCTCATCAGCAAACCAATTTGGTGATCTAGAACCTTAGAATGACTTATTATGAGATTGTAGCTCATTATCAATGAACGGTTGAAAAATTCAGCAATCAAAAAAATCAAAACGGCTTGTTATTAGATTGTAGCTCATTATCACTGAGTGGTTGACCGATTCAATAATCTAGAACCTTAGAACAGCTTGTTATGATATTACAGCTCATTATCAGCAAACAGTTGACTGATTCGGTGATCTAGAACCTCATAATAACTTATTATGAGATTGTAGCTCATTATGAATGAATGGTTGACTGATTCGGTGATCTAGAATCTCAGAATGGCTTGTTATGAGATTATAGCTCATTATTAGCGAATGGTTAACCGATTTGGTGATCTAGAACCTCAGAATGACTTGTTATGAGATTACAGCTCATTATCAGCAAATGGTTGACCAATTCGGTGATCTAGAACCTCAGAACGGCTTGTTATGAGATTGTAGCTCATTATCAGTGAATGGTTGACTGATTTGGTGATCTAGAACCTCAGAATGGCTTGTTATGAGATTATAGCTCATTATCAACAAACAGTTGACCGATTTAGCAATCTAGAACCTTAGAATGGCTTGTTATGATATTACAACTCATTATCAGTGAACGTTTGACCGATTCAGTGGCCTAGAACCTCAGAACGGCTTGTTATGAGATTACAGCTCATTATCAACAAATAGTTGACTGATTCGGTGATCTAGAATCTTAGAATGACTTGTTATGAGATTGTAGCTCATTACCACTGAATGGTTGACTGATTCAATGATCTAGAATCTTAGAATGACTTGTTATGAGATTATGACTCATTATCAGTAAAAGGTTGACCAATTTGGCAATCTAGAGCCTCAGAATAGCTTATTATGAGATTACAGATCATTATCAGCAAACGGTTGACAGATTCAGTGATCTAGAACCTTAGAATGACTTGTTATGAGATTGTAGCTAATTATCAGTGAATGGTTGACCGATTTGGCAATCTAGAATCTCAGAATGACTTGTTATGAGATTGTAGCTCATTATAGGTGAACAGTTGATTGATTCAGTGATCTAGAACATCAGAATGCCTTGTTATGAGATTACAGCTCATTATCAGTGAATGGTTGACCGATTAGGTGATCTAAAACCTCAGAATGGCTTGTTATGAGAGTAGAGCTCATTATCAGCAAATGATTGACCAATTCAGCGATCTAGAACCTCAAAATGACTTGTTATGAGATTACAGCTCAGTATCAGCAAATAGTTGATCGATTCAGTGATCTAGAAGCTCAAAATGACTAGTTATGAGATTGTAACTCATTATGAGCAAACGATCGACTGATTCGGTGATCTAGAATCTCAGAATAGCTTGTTATGAGATTATAGATTATTATCGGCAAACAGTTGACCGGTTCAGTGATCTAAAACCTTAGAATAGCTTTTTATGAGATTACAGCTCATTACCAGCAAACAGTTGACCGATTCGGTGATCTAGAACCTCAGAATGCCTTGTTATGAGATTGTAGCTTATTATTAGTTAACATTTGACCGATTCGGTGATCTAGAATCTTAGAATGACTTGTTATGAGACTACAGCTCATTATCATTGAATAGTTGACCAATTCGGTGATCTAGAACCTCAGAACGGTTTGTTATGAGATTATAGCTCATTATCAGTAAATAGTTGACCGATTCGATGATCTAGAACCTCAGAATGACTTGTTATGAGATTGTAGCTCATTATTAGTGAACGGTTCACCAATTTGGCGATCTAGAATCTCAGAACGGCTTGTTATGAGATTGTAGCTTATTATCAGTGAATGGTTGACCCATTCAGCTATTTAGAACCTTAGAATGGCTTGTTATGAGATTACAACACATTATTAATAAACGGTTGACCAATTCGACGATCTAGAACCTCAGAATGGCTTGTTATGAGATTGTAGCTCATTATTAGCGAATGGTTGACTCATTCGACAATCTAAAGCCTCAGAATGACTTGTTATGAGATTACAACTCATTATCAACAAACAATTGACTGATTCGATGATCTAGAACCTTAGAATGACTTGTTATGAGATTATAGCTCATTATCAGCAAATAGTTGACCGATTCGTCGATCTAGAATCTCAGAATGGCTTGTTATGAGATTAGAGCTCATTATCAGTGAACGGTTGACCGATTCGACAATCTAGAACCTTAGAATGGCTTATTATGAGATTACAGCTCATTATCAACAAATGGTTGACTCATTCAGCCATCTAGAACCTCAGAACGGCTTGTTCTGAGATAGTAGCTCATTATCAGTGAATGGTTGACCGATTCGGCGATCTAGAACCTTAGAACAGCTTGTTATGAGATTACAGCTAATTATTAGCAAATAGTTGATCAATTTCGTGATCTAGAACCTCAGAATGGCAATGAAATTAAAACTCATTATCAGTGAACGGTTGACCGATTCGGCAATCTAGAATCTCAGAATGACTTTTTATGAGATTACAACTCATTATCAGTGTACGATTGACCGATTCAGCGATCTAGAACCTTAGAATGGCTTGTTATGAGGTTACGACTCATTATAAGCAAATGGTTGACCTATTCGGTGATCTAGAATCTCAGAATGGCTTGTTATGAGATTGTAGCTCATATCAGCGAATGGTTGACCGATTTGGAGATCTAGAACCTTAGAATGACTTGTTATTAGATTATAGCTCATTATCAGCAAATGGTTGATGGATTCAGCAATCTAGAACCTCATAATGGCTTGTTATGAGATTATAGCTCATTATTAGCAAATAGTTGACCGATTTGGTGATCTAGAACCTCAAAATGGCTTGTTATGAGATTGTAGCTCATTATCAGTGAATGGTTGACCGATTTGGCGATGTAGAATCTTAGACCGGCTTGTTATCAGATTACAACTCATTATCAGTGAATGGTTGACCGATTCGGTGATCTAGAACCTCAAAATAGCTTGTTATGAGATTACAGCTCATTATTAGCAAATGATTGACCGATTTGGTGATCTAAAACCTTAGAATGGCTTGTTATGAGATTACAGCTCATTATCAATGAATGATTGACCGATTTGGCGATGTAGAATCTTAGAATGACTTCTTATGATATTACAGCTCATTATTAGTGAATGAGTGACTGATTCGGCGATCTAGATCCTCAGAATGGCTTGTTATGGGATTGCAACTCATTATCAGAAAATGGTTGACCGATTCGGCAATCTAGAACCTTAGAATGACTTGTTATGAGATTACAACTCATTATCAGTGAACGGTTGAAAGATTCGGCGATCTAGAACCTCAGAATGGCTTGTTATGAGATTACAACTCATTATCAGCAAACGGTTGATCGATTTAGTGATCTAGAACCTCAAAATGGCTTGTTATGAGATTATAGCTCATTATCAATGAATGGTTGACCGATTTAGTGATCTAGAACCTCAAAATAGCTTGTTATGAGATTACAGCTCATTATCAATGAATGGTTGACCGATTCGGTGATCTAGAATCTCAGAATGGCTTGTTATTAGATTACAGCTCATTATCAGCAAATGGTTGACTGATTCAGTGATCTAGAATCTCAGAACGGCTTGTTATGAGATTATAGCTCATTATCAGTGAATAGTTGACCGATTTAGCGATCTAGAATCTCAGAATGGCTTGTTATGAGATTATAGCTAATGATTAGCAAACGGTTGACCGATTTGGCAATCTAGAACCACAGAATGGCTTGTTATAAAATTATAGCTCATTATCAGCAAACGGTTGACTGATTTGGTGATCTAAAAACTTAGAATGGCTTGTTATAAGATTACAGCTCATTATCAACAAACAGTTGACTGATTTGGTGATCTAGAACCTCAAAATATCTTGTTATGAGATTACAGCTCATTATCAGCAAACTGTTGACTGATTCGGTGATCTAGAACCTCAGAATGGCTTGTTATAAAATTATAGCTCATTATCAGTGAACGGTTGATCAATTGAGTGATCTAGAATCTCAAAACGGCTTGTTATGAGATTATAGCTCATTATCAGAGAATGGTTGACCGATTCAGTGATCTAGAATCTCAAAATGGCTTGTTATGAGATTATATCTCATTATCAGTAAATGGTTGACCGATTTGGCGATCTAGAACCTTAGAACAACTTGTTATTAGATTACAGCTCATTATCAGTGAGCGGTTGCCTGATTCGGCAATCTAGAACCTTAGTACAGCTTCTTATGAGATTACAGCTCATTATCAGCAAATGGTTGACCGATATGGTGATCTAGAAACTTAGAGTGACATGTTATGAGATTGTAGCTCATTAGGAGTGAACAGTTGTTTGATTTGGAAATTGAGAATCTCAGAATGGCTTGTTATGAGATTGTAGCTCATTATGAGCAAACGGTTGACCGATTCGGCTTTTTAGAACCTCAAAATGGCTTGTTATGAGATTACAACTCATTATCAACAAACGGTTGACTAATTCGGTGATCTAGAACTTCAGAATGGCTTGTTATGAGATTGTAGCTCATTATCAGTGAATGGTTGACCGATTTGGAGATCTAAAAACTCAAAACAACTTGTTATGTGATTATAGCTCATTATCAGCAAATGGTTGACCGATTCAACAATCTAGAACCTCAAAATGACTTGTTATAAGATTGTAGCTCATTATCACCAGACGGTTGACCGATTCAATGATCTAGAATCTTAAAATGACTTGTTATGAGATTATAGCTTATTATCAGTGAACAATTGACCGATTCGGTGATCTAGAACCTCAAAATGGCTTGTTATGAGATTATAGCTCATTATTAGCAAACGGTTGACCGATTCAGTGATCTAGAACCTCAGAATGACTTGTTATGAGATTGTAGCTCATTATCAGTGAATGGTTGACTGATTCAGTGATCTAGTATCTCAGAATAGCTTGTTATGAGATTGTTACTCATTATCAGCAAATGGTTGACCGATTCAATGATCTAGAACCTTAGAATGGCTTGTTATGAGATTACAACTCATTATTAGTAAATGGTTGACCGATTTAGTGATCTAGAACCTTAGAATGGCTTTTTATGAGATTGTAGCTCATTATCAGCAAACAATTGACCAATTCAGTGATCTAGAACCTCAGAATGGCTTATTATGAGATTATAGCTCATTATCAGCAAATAGTTGACTGATTCAGCGATCTAGAACCTCAGGGCTTGTTATGAGATTACAGCTCATTATCAGCAAACAGTTAACAGATTTGATGATCTAGAACCTCAGAATGGCTTGTTATGAGATTACAGCTCATTATTAGTAAATGGTTGACCGATTTAGCGATCTATAACCTCAGAATGGCTTGTTATGAGATTACAGCTCATTATTAGCAAATAGTTGACCGATTCAGCGATCTAGAACCTCAAAATGACTTGTTATGAGATTTCAGCTCATTATTAATGAATGGTTGACCGAGTCGGTGATCTAGAACCTTAGAATGACTTGTTATGAGATTAAAGCTCATTATCAGTGAACAGTTGACTGATTCAGCGATCTAGAATCTCAGAATGGCTTGTTATGAGATTATAGCTCATTATCAGCAAATGGTTGACCGATTCAGTGATCTAGAACCTCAGAACGGCTTGTTATGAGATTACAACTCATTATTAGTGAACAGTTGACCGACTCGGCAATCTAGAATCTCAGAATGGCTTGTTATGAGATTACAACTCATTATCAGCAAATGGTTGACTGATTCGGTGATCTAGAACCTCAGAATGGCTTGTTATGAGATTACAGCTTATTATCAGCAAATGGTTAACTGATTCAGCGATCTAGAACGTCCGAATGACTTGTTATGAAATTATAATTCATTATCAGTGAACGGTTGACCGATTCAGTGATCTAGAATCTCAAAACGGCTTGTTATGAGATTGTAGCTCATTATCACTGAATAGTTGACCGATTTGGCGATCTAGAATCTTAGAATAGCTTGTTATGATATTGTAGCTCATTATCAGCAAATAGTTGACCGATTCCGTGATGTGAAACCTCAGAATGACTTGTTATGATATTGTAGCTCATTATCAACAAATGATTGACAAATTTGGTGATCTAGAACCTCAGAATGGCTTGTTATGAGATTACAACTCATTATCAGCAAATAGTTGACCGATTCGGCGATCTAGAACCTTAGAATGGCTTGTTCTTAAATTAGAGCTCATTATCAGTGAACAGTTGACCGATTCAATGATCTAAAATCTTAGAATAGCTTGTTATGAGATTGTAGCTCATTATCAGTGAACGGTTGACTGATTCAGTGATCTAGAATCTCAGAACAACTTGTTATGAGATTGTAGCTCATTATCAGCGAATGATTGACCGATTCAGCTATCTAGAACCTCAGAATGGCTTGTTATGAGATTACAGCTCATTATCAGCAAACGGTTAACCGATTTGGTGATCTAGAACCTCAGAATGTCTTGTTATGAGATTGTAGCTTTTTATCAGTGAATTGTTCACCAATTTAGTGATCTAGAATCTCAGAACGGCTTGTAATGAGATTAAAGCTCATTATCAACAAACGTTTGACCGATTCAGTGATCTAGAACCTCAAAATAGCTTGTTATGATATTATAGCTCTTTATCAGTGAACGGTTGACCGATTAAGTGATCTAGAACCTTAGGATGGCTTCTTATGAGATTACAGCTTATTATCAGTAAATGATTGACCAATTCGGTTATCTAGAACTTCAGAATAACTTGTTATGAGATTGTAGCTCATTATCAGTGAATGGTTGACCAATTCAGCAATCTAGAATCTCAGAATGACTTATTATGAGATTGTAGCTCATTATCAATGAACGGTTGACCGATTCAGCAATCTAGAATCTCAGAATGGCTTGTTATGAGATTACAGCTCATTATCAGCAAATGGTTGAGTGATTCGGTGATCTAGAACCTCAAAATAGTTTGTTATAAGATTACAGCTCATTATCAGCAAATGGTTGACTGATTTGGTGATCTAGAACCTCAGAATGACTTGTTATGAGATTGTAGCTCATTATCAGTGAACGGTTGACTGATTCAATGATCTAGAATCTCAAAATAACTTGTTATGAGATTAAATCTCATTATCAGTGAATGGTTGATTGATTCGGCGATTTAGAACCTCAGAACGGCTTGTTATGAGATTATAGCTCTTTATCAGCAAACCAATTTGGCGATCTAGAAACTCAGAATGACTTGTTATGAGATTGTAACTCATTATCAGTGAACGGTTGAACAATTCAGCAATCTAGAATCTCAGAACAGCTTGTAATGAGATTGTAGCTCATTATCAGTGAGCGATTGACTGATTCGGCGATCTAGAACCTCAAAACGGCTTGTTATGAGATTACAGCTCATTATCAGTAAATGGTTTACTGATTCAGTAATCTAGAACCTCAGAGTGTCTTATTTTGAGATTGTAGCTCATTATCAGAGAATGGTTGACCGATTCAGTGATCTAGAATCTCAGAACGGCTTGTTATGAGATTATAGCTTATAATTAGCAAACGGTTGACCGATTTGGCAATCTAGAACCTCAGAATGACTTGTTATAAGATTATAGCTCATTATCAGCAAATGGTTGACTGATTCAATGATCTAGAACCTCAGAACAGCTTGTTATGAGATTATAGCGCATTATCAGCGAATGGTTGACCGATTTGGCGATCTAGAACCTCAAAATGGCTTGTTATGATATTACAACTCATTATTTGCAAATAGTTGAATGATTCGGCTATCTAGAACCTCAGAACGGCTTGTTATGATATTAGAGCTCATTATCAGTGATTCATTGACTAATTTGGTGGTCTAGAACCTCAGAATAGCTTGTTATGAGATTACAGCTTATTATCAGCAAATGGTTGACCAATTCGGTGATCTAGAACCTCAGAATGACTTGTTATGAGATTGTAGCTCATTATCAGTGAATGGTTGACTGATTCATCGATCTAGAATCTTAGAATGACTTGTTATGAGATTACAGCTCATTATCAGCAAATGGTTGACCGATTTGGCAATGTAAAATCTTAGAATGACTTGCTATGAGATTACAGCTCATTATCAACAAACGATTGACCAATTCAGCAATTTATAAACTCAAAATGGCTTGTTATAAGATTACAGCTCATTATTAGTGAATGGTTGACCGATTCGGTGATCTAGAACCTCAGAATAGCTTGTTATGAGATTATAGCTCATTATCAGCAAATGATTGACCAATTCGGTGATCTAGAACCTCAGAATGCCTTGTTATGAGATTGTAGGTCATTATCAGTGAGTGGTTGACCGATTCGGCGATCTAGAATCTCAAAATGACTTGTTATGAGACTATAGCTCACTATTAGTGAATGGTTAACTGATTCGGTGATTTAGAACCTTAGAATGGTTTGTTAGTAGATTAAAACTCATTATCAACAAATAGTTGACCGATTCAGTGATCTAAAACCTCAGAATGACTTGTTATGAGATTGTAGCTCATTATGAGTGAACGGTTGACCTATTTGGCGATCTAAAATCTTAGAATAGCTTGTTATAAGATAGTAGCTAATTCTCAGTGAACGGTTGACCCATTCGGCTATCTAGAACCTCAGAATGGCTTGTTATGATATTACAACTTATTATCAGTGAATGGTTGACTGATTCAGTGATCTAAAACCTCAGAATGACTTGTTATGAGATTACAACTCATTATCAGCAAACAATTGACTGATTCAGCGATCTAAAACCTCAGAATGATTTGTTTTGAGATTGTAGCTCATTATCAACAAATGGTTGACCGATTCGTCGATCCAGAATCTCAGAACGGCTTGTTATGAGATTAGAGCTCATTATCAGTGAACGGTTGACAGATTCGGTGATCTAGAACCTCAGAATGGCTTATTATGAGATTACAGCTCATTATCAACAAATGGTTGACCGATTCGGTGATCTAGAACCTCAGAATGACTTGTTATGAGATTGTAGCTCATTATCAGTGAACGGTTGACCGATTCAGCTATCTAGAACCTTATAATAGCTTGTTATTAGATTAAAGCTTATTATTAACAAATCGTTAACCAATTTGGTGATCTAGAACCTTAGAATGATAATGAGATTAAAACTCATTATCAGTGAACGGTTGGCTGATTTGGCAATCTAGAACCTCAGAATGGCTTGTTATGAGATTATAGCTCATTATCAGCAAACAGTTGACCGATTCGCTATCTAGAATGTCAGAATGGCTTGTTATGAGATTATAGCTCATTATTAGTAAATAATTGACCAATTCGGTGATCTAGAACCTCAGAATGGCTTGTTATGAGATTGTAGCTCATTATCAGTGAATGGTTGACCGATTCGGTGATCTAGAATCCCAGATTGGCTTGTTATGAGATTATTGCTTATTATCAATGAATGGTTGACCGATTCAGCAATCGAGAACCTCAAAATGACTTATTATGAGATTATAGCTCATTATTAAAAAATGGTTGACCGATTCAGTGATCTAGAACTTAAGAATGGCTTTTATGAGATTACAGCTCATTATCAGTGAATGGTTGACTGATTTAGCCATCTAGAATCTTAGAATGACTTGTTATGAGATTACACCTCATTATTAGTGAATGGGTGACCGATTTGGTGATTTAGAATCTCAGGATAGCTTGTTATGATATTGTAGCTCATTATCAGCAAACGGTTTACCGATTCAGTGACCTAGAACCTGAGAATGACATGTTATGAGATTACAGCTCATTATCAGTGAACAGTTGACCAATTCAGCAATCTAGAACCTCAGAATGGCTTGTTATGAGATTACAATTCATTATCAGCAAACGGTTGACCAATTCAATGATCTAGAACCTTAGAATAACTTATTATGAGATTACAGCTCATTATCAGTGAATGGTTGACCGATTCGACTATCTAGAACCTCAAAATGGCTTGTTATGAGATTATAGCTCATTATTAGTGAACGGTTGACCAATTTGGCGATCTAGAATCTCAGAATGGCTTGTTATGAGATTACAACTCATTATAAGCAAACGGTTGACTGATTCAACGATCTAAAACCTCAGAATGGCTTGTTATGATATTACAGCTCATTATCAGTGAACGGTTGACCCATTTGGTGATTTAGAATCTCATAATGGCCTGTTATGAGATTACAGCTCATTATCAGTAAACAGTTGACCGATTCGGCAATCTAGAGCCTCAAAATGGCTTGTTATGAGATTACAGCTCATTATCAGCAAATGGTTGACTGATTCAGTGATCTAGAACATTAGAATAGCTTGTTATGAGATTACAGCTCTAACTAGCAAACCGTTGACAGATTCGGTGATTTAGAACCTTAGGATGGCTTCTTATGAGATTACACCTCATTATCAGCAAATGATTGACCGATTTAGCGATCTAGAACCTCAGAATGACTTGTTATCAAATTATAGCTCATTATCAGTGAATGGTTGACCGATTCAACGATCTAGAATCTCAGAATGGCTTGTTATGAGATTATAGCTCATTATCAGTGAATGGTTGACTGATTCAGCGATTTAGAATCTCAGAATGGCTTGTTATGAGATTATAGCTCATTATCAGTGAATAGTTCATCGATTCGGCGATCTAAAACCTCAAAATAGCTTGTTATGAGATTATAGCTCATTATCAACAAATGGTTGACCGATTCGGTGATCTAGAACCTCAGAATGGCTATTTATGAGATTATAGCTCATTATTAGTGAATGATTAACCGATTCGGTGATTCAAAACCTCAGAATGGCTTGTTATGAGATTATAGCTCATTATCAACAAATGGTTGACCAATTCAGCAATCTAGAATGTCAGAATGGCTTGTTATGAGATTACAGCTCATTATCAGTGAGCGGTTGACCGATTCAGTGATCTAGAACCTCAGTATAGCTTGTTATGAGATTATAGCTCATTATCAGCACACGGTTGACCGATTCAGCGATCCAGAATGTCAGAATGACTTGTTATGAGATTGTAGCTCATTAGCAGTGAACGGTTGTCCGAATCAAAAATTGAGAATCTTAGAATGGCTTGATTTCATATTGTAGCTCATTACGAGTGAATGGTTGACTGATTCAGCTATCTAGAACCTCAGGATGGCTTGTTATGAGATTACAACTGATTATATGCAAACGGTTGACCGATTTGGTGATCTAGAACTTTAGAACGGCTTGTTATGAGATTGTAGCTCATTATCAGCGAATGGTTGACTGATTCAGTGATCTAAAAACTCTGAATGACTTATTATGAGATTATAGCTCATTATCAACAAATGGTTCACCGATTTGGCGATCTAGAATCTCAGAATGGCTTGTTATGAGATTGCAGGTCATTATCAGCAAATGGTTGGCCAATTTGGTGATGTAGAACCTCAGAATGACTTGTTATGAGATTACAGCTCATTATCAACGAATGGTTCACCAATTTGGTGATATAGAATCTCAGAATGACTTGTTATGAGATTATAGCTCATTATCAATGAACGGTTGACTGATTCGGCGATCTAGAACCTCAAAATGACTTGTTATGAGATTATAACTCATTATCAGCAAATGATTGACCGATTCGGTTATCTAGAATCTCAGAATGACTTGTTATGAGATTACAGCTCATTATCAGTGAATGATTGACCGATTCAACCATCTAGAATCTCAAAATGACTTGTTATAAGATTGTAGCTCATTATCAGCAAATGGTTGACCGATTCGGTGATCTAGAATCTCAGAATGACTTGTTATGAGATTATAACTCATTATCAGTGAACGGTTAACTGATTTGATGATCTAAAATCTTTGAATGGCTTGTTATGATATTACAGCTTATTATCAGTGAACGATTGACCGATTTTGTGATCTAGAATCTCATAACAGCTTGTTATGAGATTGCAACTCATTATCAACAAATGGCTGACTGATTCGGTGATCTAGAATCTCAGAACAACTTGTTATGAGATTGTAGCTCATTATCAACAAATGGTTGACCGATTTGGTGATCTAGAACCTCAGAAAAGCTTGTTATGAGATTACAACTCATTATCAGTGAACGGTTGACCGATTCGGCGATCTAAAACCTCAGAATGACTTGTTATGAGATTATAGCTCATCATCAGTAAATGGTTGACCGATTTGGCGATCTGCAACCTTAGACTAGCTTGTTATGAGATTATAGCTCATTATCTAGAACCTCATAATGCCTTGTTATAAGATTACAACTCATCATTAGTGAACGGTTGACAGATTTAGCGATCTAGAACTTTGAAACGGCTTGTTATGAGATTACAGCTCATTATCAGTGAATGGTTGACCGATTCAGTGATCTAGAACCTAAGAATGGCTTTTTATGAGATTACAGCTCATTATCAATGAACGGTTGACCAATTCAGTGATCTAAAACCTCAGAATGACTTGTTATGAGATTATAGCTCATTATCAGCAAACGGTTGACTGATTTGGTGATCTAGAACCTCAGAATAGCTTGTTATGAGATTATAGCTCATTATCAGCAAACAGTTGACCGATTCGGTGATCTAGAACCTCAGAGTGGCTTGTTATGAGATTACAGCTCATTATCAGCCAATGGTTAACCGATTTAGTGATCTAGAATCTCAGAATAGCTTGTTATGAGATTATAGCTCATTATCAGTGAATGGTTGACCGATTCGGCGATATAGAATCTTAGAATGGCTTGTTATGAGATTGTAGCTCATTATCAGCAAATAGTTGATCGATTCAACGATCTAAAATCTTAGAATGGCTTATTTTGAGATTACAGCTCATTATCAGCAAAAGGTTGACCGATTTGGCGATCTAGAACCTCAGAATGGCTTGTTATGAGATTACAGCTCATTATCAGCAAATGATTGACTGATTCAGTGATCTAGAATCTCAGAATGGCTTGCTATGAGATTTTAGCTCATTATCAGTGAATTGTTGACCGATTTGGTGATCTAGAACCTCAGAAAAGCTTGTTATGAGATTATAGCTCATTATCAGCAAACGGTTGACCAATTCGACCATCTAGAACCTCAGAATGGCTTGTTATAAGATTATAGCTCATTATCAACAAATGGTTGACCGATTTGGTGATCTAGAACCTCAGAATGGCTTGTTATAAGATTATAGTTTATTATCAGCGAACAGTTGACCGATTCGGTGATCTAGAATCTCAGACCAACTTGTTATGAGATTACAGCTCATTATCAGCGAATGGTTGATTAATTCGGCAATCTAGAACTATAGAATGGCTTGTTATGAGATTATAGCTCATTATTAGCAAACGGTTGACCGATTCAGCAATCTAGAACCTAAGAATGGCTTTTTATGAGATTATAGCCCATTATCAGTGAACAGTTAACTGATTCAGCGATCTAGAATCTTAGAATGACATTTTATGAGATTATAGCTCCTTATCATTGAACAGGTGACCGAATCGGTGATCTAGAATCTTAGAAGATCTTATTATGAGATTGTAGCTCATTATCAGTAAATGATTGACCGATTCAGTGATCTAGAACCTAAGAATGACTTGTTATGAGATTACAGCTCATTATCAGTGAACGGCTGACCGATTTGGCGATCTAAAACCTCAGAATGGCTTGTTATGAGATTATAGCTCATTATCATCAAATGGTTGACTGATTTAGCAATCTAGAACCTTAGAATGGCTTGTTATGATATTATAGCTCATTATTAGTGAATGGTTGACTAATTTGGCAATCTAGAACCTCAGAATGGCTTGTTATGAGATTACAGGTCATTATCAGCAAATGGTTGACCAATACGGTGATCTAGAACCTCAGAATGGATTGTTATGAAATTATAGCTCATTATCAGTGAACGGTTCACCAATTCTGTGATCTAGAATCTCAGAATGGCTTGTTATGAGATTGTAGCTCATTATCAGTGAATGGTTGACCGATTCGGCGATCTAGAATCTCAAAATGGCTTGTTATATGATTAAAGCTCATTATCAATAAACAGTTGACCGATTCGGCAATCTAGAACCTTAGAACGACTTGTTATGAGTTTACAGCTCATTATCTACAAATGGTTGACCGATTCGGCGATCTAGAACCTTAAAATGACTATTTATGAGATTGTAGCTCATTATGAGTGAACAATTAACTTATTTGGCGATCTAGAACCTCAAAATGGCTTGTTATGAGATTATAGCTCATTATCAGCAAACGGTTGACTGATTTGGTAATTTATATAGGATTTGACAAACGTCAAATCTTCCCAAGAAACCTGCATGCAAACACTGCTACAAGAAAGAAGAAGACAGAAGAGAGAAGTCATTCAGAAAGCTATGGCGGCCAAAATGAGAGAGACTGCAA
>MU223495.1:238401-319557 GCA_018584345.1 Thuja plicata
TATAAAGGATGTCGAAACCCTAAAAAGGGCAACTAACTCAGAAAAGGAAACTTTCCTAAGTCTAACTAAACTGCCTAAGAGAAACTTAAGCACTAAGGAGTAATTACTAAAGATTACTCTAACAATTTAGAACCTCAGAATGACTTGTTATGAGATTAAAGCTCATTATCAGCAAATAGTTGACCGATTCAATCATCTAGAACCTTAGAATAACTTGTTATGAGATTACAGCTCATTATCAGCAAACGGTTGACCGATTTGGCAATCTAGAACCACAGAATGACTTGTTATAAGATTGTAGCTCATTAGTAGTGAACAGTTGTCTGATTCATAAATTGAGAATCTCAGAATGGCTTGTTATGAGACTATAGCTCATTATGAGGGAACAGTTGACTGATTCAAGTATCTAGAACCTCAGAATGGCTGGTTATGAGATTATAGCTCATTATCAGCAAATAGTTGACCGATTCAGTGACCTAGAACTTTAGAATAGCTTGTTATGAGATTGTAGCTCATTATTAGTTAATGGTTGACAGATTCGGTGATCTAAAAACTTAGAATGATTTGTTATGAGATTATAGCTCATTATCAGCAAATGGTTGACTGATTCAATAATCTAGAACCTCAGAATGACTTGTTATGAGATTGTAGCTCATTATCACTGAACGGTTGACTAATTCAGTGATCTAGAATCTCAAAATGACTTGTTATGAGATTATAGCTCATTATCAGTGAATGGTTGACCGATTCGATGATCCAGAACTTTAAAATGGCTTGTTATGAGATTACAGCTCATTATCAGCAAACGGTTGACCGATTCAGTGATCTAGAAACTCAGAATGACTTGTTATGAGATTATAGCTCATTATCAGTGAACGGTTGACCGATTTGGTGATCTAGTATCTCAGAATAGCTTGTTATGAGATTGTAGCTCATTATCAGTGAATGGTAGAGTGATTCAGCGATCTAGAACCTCAGAATGGCTTGTTATGAGATTACAGCTCATTATCAGCAAACAATTGAACAATTCAGTGATCTAGAACCTCACAACGGCTTTTTATGAAATTATAGCTCTTTATCAGCAAACGATTGACCAATTCAGCAATCTAGAACCTTAGAATGGCTTGTTATAAGATTACAACTCATTATCAGCAAACAGTTGACTGATTCGATGATCTAGAACCTCAGAATGGCTTGTTCTGAGATTACAGCTCATTATCAGCAAATGGTTGACCAATTCAGTGATCTAGAACATCAAAATGGCTTGTTATAAGATTACAGCTTATTATCAGTGAACGGTTGACCGATTTGGTGATCTAGAACCTTAGAATGGCTTGTTATTAGATTACAGCTCATTATCGACAAACGGTTGACCGATTCAATGATCTAGAATATCAGAATGACTTGTTATGAGCTTGTAGCTCATTATCAGTGAACGGTTGACCGAGTCGGTGATCTAGAACCTCTAAATGACTTTTTATGAGATTAAAGCTCATTATCAGCAAAAAATTGACCGATTCGGCGATCTAGAACCTTAGAATGGCTTGTTATGAGATTACAGCTCATTATAAGTAAATAGTTGACCAATTCAGTGATCTAGAACCTCAGAACGGCTTGTTACAAGATTATAGCTCACTATCAGTGAATGGTTGACCGATTTGGTTATCTAGACCCTCAAAATGGCTTATTATGAGATTACAGTTCATTATCACCAAATGGTCTACTGATTCGGTGATCTAGAACCTTAGAATGACTTGTTATGAGATTGTAGCTCATTATCAGTGAACAGTTGACTGATTCGGTTATCTAGAATCTCAAAATGACTTGTTATGAGATTATAGCTCATTATCAGTGAACGGTTGACAGATTCGGCTATCTAGAACCTCAGAATGGCTTGATATGAGATTATAGCTTATTATCAGCAAACGGTTGACCGATTTAGTGATCTAGAACCTCAGAATGGCTTGTTATGAGATTACAGCTCATTATCAATAAACAATTGACCGATTCAGTGATCGAGAACCTAAGAACGGCTTGTTATAAGATTACAGCTCATTATCAATAAATGGTTGACCGATTCGATGATCGAGAACCTTAAAATGGCCTATTATGAGATTACAGCTCATTATCAGCGAGCAGTTGACCGATTCAGCGATCTAGGATATCAGAATGACTTGTTATGAGATTACAACTCATTATCAGTGAACAGTTGACTGATTCAGCGATCTAGAATCTTAGAACAACTTGTTATGAGATTGCAGATCATTATCAGCAAAGAGTTGACCGATTCAAAAATCTAGAACCTTGGAATGACTTGTTATGAGATTATAGCTCATTATCAGTGAATGGTTGACTGATTCAGTGATCTAGAACCTTAGAATGGCTTGTTAAGAGATTACAGCTCATTATCAGCAAATGGTTGACCTATTTGGTGATCTAGATCCTCAGAACGGCTTGTTATGAGATTACAGCTCATTATAAGTGAACGGTTGACCAATTCAGTGATCTAGAACCTCAGAATGGCTTGTTATGAGATTATAGCTTATTATCAGCAAAAAGTTGACTGATTCAGCGATGTAGAATCTTAGAATGGCTTGTTATGAGGTTACAGCTCACTATTAGCAAACTGTTGACTGATTCGGTGATCTAGAACCTTAGAACGACTTGTTATGAGATTACAGCTCATTATTAGTGAACGGTTGATTGATTCGACGATCTAGAATCTCAGAATGGCTTGTTATGAGATTACAGCTCATTATCAGTAAACGGTTGACCGATTTGGTGATCTAGAACCTCAGAATGGCTTATTATGAGATTACAGCTCATTATCAACAAAAGGTTGACCGATTTAGCAATCTAGAACCTCAGAACAATTTGTTATAAAATTATAACTCATTATCAATGAACGATTGACCAATTTGGGGATCTAGAATCTCAGAATGGCTTGTTAAGAGATGGTAGCTCATCATCAGTGAATGATTGACTGATTCGGTGATCTACCATCTAAGAATAGCTTGTTATGAGATTGCAGCTCATTATCAGTGACAGGTTGACCAATTTGGTGATGTAGAACCTTAGAATGACTTGTTATGAGATTGTAGCTCTTTATCAGCAAATGATTGACCGATTCAGCAATCTAGAACCTCAAAATGGTTTGTTATGAGATTATAGCTCATTATCAGCAAACAGATGACCGATTCAGCAATCTAGAACCTTAGAATGGCTTGTTATAAAATTATAGCTCATTATCAGTGAATGGTTGACTGATTCGGTGATCTAGAATCTCAAAATGGCTTGTTATGAGATTGTAGCTCATTAACAGTGAACGGTCAACTGATTCGGTGATCTAGAATCTTAGAATAGCTTGTTATGAGATTACAGCTCATTATCAGCAAATGGTTGACCGATTCAGTGATGTGGAACCTTAGAATGACTTGTTATGAGATTGTAGCTTATTATCAAAAAAATGATTGACCGATTTAGCAATCTAGAACCTCAGAATGGCTTGTTATGAGATTATAGCTCATTATCAGCGAACGGTTGACTAGTTCAGTGATCTAGAACCTCAGAATGGCTTGTTATGAGATTACAGCTCATTATCAGCAAACAATTGACCGAGTCAGCTATCTAGAACCTCAGAACAGCTTGTTATGAGATTACAGCTCATTATCAATGAACAGTTGACTGATTTGGTGATCTAGAACCTCAGAATGGCTTGTTATGAGATTACAGCTCATTATCAGCGAACGGTTGACTGATTCAGTGATCTAGAACCTCAGAACGACTTGTTATGAGATTACAGCTCATTATCAGCAAATGGTTCACCGATTCGGTGATCTAGAACCTCAAAATGACTTGTTATGAGATTATAGCTCATTATCAGCAAACGATTGACCGATTCTGTGATCTAGAATCTCAGAATGGCTTGTTATGAGATTATAGCTCATTATCAATGAATGATTGACTGATTCGGCCATCTAGAATCTCAAAATGGCTTGTTATGAGACTATAGGTCATTATACACAAATGGTTGACCGATTCAGTGATCTAGAACCTCAGAACGGCTTGTTATGAGATTACAGCTTATTATCAGCAAATGGTTGACCGATTCATTGATCTAGAACCTTAGAATGGCTTGTTATGAGATTACAACTCATTATCAATAAATGGTTGACCGATTCGGCAATTTAGAACCTCAGAATGACTTGTTATGAGATTGTAGCTCATTATGAGTGAATGGTTGACCGATTTGGTGATCTAGAATCTTAGAATGGCTTGTTATGAGATTATAGCTCATTATCAGGGACCGGTTGACCGATTCAGCGATCTAGAACCTTAAAACAGCTTGTTATGTGATTACAGCTCATTATCAACAAATGGCTAACCGATTCGGTGATCTAGAACCTCAGAATGGTTTGTTATGAGATTGTGGCTCATTATCAGTGAACGGTTGACCGATTCAGAGATCTAGAACCCCAGAATGGCTTGTTATGAGATTACAGCTCATTATCAACAAATGGTTGATCGATTCAGTGACCTAGAACCCTAAAATGATTTGTTATGAGATTGTAGCTCATTAGTAGTGAACGGTTGTCCGATTCAAAAATCTAAAATCTCAGAATAGCTTGTTATGAGATTGTAGCTCATTATTAGTGAATGGTTGATCGATTCAGCTATCTAGAACCTCAGAATGGCTTGTTATGAGATTACAGCTCATTATCAGCAAATGGTTAACTGATTTGGCAATCTAGAACCTTAGAATGTCGTGTTATGAGATTACAGCTCATTATCAGCAAATGGTTGACCGATTCACTGATCTAGAACGTTAGAATGACTTGTTAAGAGATTGTAGCTCATTATCAATAAATGGTTGACTAATTTGATGAGCTAGACTCTTAGAATAGCTTGTTATGAGATTACAACTCATTATCAGCAGATGGTTGACTGATTTGGTGATTTAGAACCTCAGAATGGCTTGTTACGAGATTACAACTCATTATCAGCAAAAGGTTGACCGATTTGGCGATCTAGAATCTCAAAATGACTTGTTATGAGATTGTAGCTCATTATCAGTGAACGGTTAACCAATTTAGCAATCTAGAATCTCAAAATGACTTGTTATAAGATTGTTGCTCATTATCAGTGAATGGTTGACCGATTCGACAATCTAGAACCTCAAAATGGCTTGTTATGAGTTTACAGCTCATTATTAGCAAACAGTTGAGTGATTCAGTGATCTAGAACCTTAGAATGGCTTGTTATAATATTACAACTCATTATCAGTGAATGGTTGACTGATTCGGTGATCTAGAACCTCAGAACGGCTTATTATGAGATTACAGGTCATTATCAGTACATGGTTGACTGATTCGGTGATCTAGAACTTCAGAATGACTTGTTATGAGATTGTAGCTCATTATCAATGAACGGTTGACTGATTCAGCAATCTAGAATCTTAGAATAACTTGTTATAATATTACAGCTCATTATTAGCAAATGGTTGATCGATTTGGTGATCTAGAACCTCAGAACAACCTTTTATGAGATTATAACTCATTATCAACAAACCAATTTGGTGATCTAGAACCTTAGAATGACTTGTTATGAGATTGTAGCTCATTATCAGCAAACAGTTGACCGATTCGGTGATTTAGAACCTCAGAATGGCTTATAATGAGATTAAAGCTCACTATCAGCAAATGGTTAACCGATTCAGTAATCTAGAACCTCAGAACGGCTTGTTATGATACTACAGCTCATTATTAGTGAACTGTTGACCGATTTCGTGGTCTAAAACCTCAAAATAGCTTGTTATGAGATTATAGCTCATTATCAGTCAATGGTTGACTGATTCATTGATCTAGAACCTCAGAATGACTTGTTATGAGATTGTAGCTCATTATTAGTGAATAGTTGACTGATTTGGTGATCTAAAATCTGAGAATGACTTGTTATGAGATTACAGCTCATTATCAGCAAACAGTTGACCGATTTGGCAATCTAGAACCTTAGAATGACTTGTTATGAGATTACAGCTCATTATCATCAAATAGTTGAATGATTTGGAAATCTAGAACCTCAAAATGACTTGTTATGAGATTGTAGCTAATTATTATTGAACAGTTGATTGATTTGGCAATCTAAAATCTCAGAATGGCTTATTATGAGATTATAGCTCATTATTAGTAAATGGTTGATCGATTTGGTGATCTAGAACCTCAGAACTACTTGTTATGAGTTTACAACTCATTATCAGTAGATGGTTGACTGATTCAGTGATCTAGAACCTTAGAATGACTTGTTATAATATTGTAGCTCATTATCAGCGAACGGTTGATCGATTCAGTGACCTAGAATGTTAGAACAGGTTGTTATAAGATTACAGCTCATTATCAGCAAATAGTTCACCAATTTGGTGATCTAGAACCTCAGAATGGCTTGTTATGAGATTACAACTCATTATCAGTGAACAATTGACTGATTCGGCAATCTAGAACCTTAGAATAACTTGTTATGAGATTATAGGTCATTATTAGCAAATGGTTGACCGATTCAGCAATCTAGAAGCTTAGAATGACTTGTTATGAGATTGTAGCTCATTATCAGTGAACGGTTGACCAATTTGATGACCTAGAATCTCAGAATGACTTGTTATAAGACTGTACAACTCATTATCAGTGAATGGTTGACCCATTTGGCAATCTAGAACCTCAGAATGTCTTGTTATGAGATTACAGCTCATTATCAGCAAACAGTTGACTGATTCGGCGATCTAGAACCTGAGAACAACTTGTTATGAGATTGTAGCTCATTATCAGTGAACGGTTGACCAATTCGGTGACCTAGAATCTTAGAATGGCTTGTTATAAGATTATAGGTCATTATCATTGAACGGTTGACCGATTCAGCTATCTAGAACCTCAGAATGACTTGTTATGAGATTACAGGTCATTATCAGCAAATAGTTGACTGATTCAGTGATCTAGAACCTTAGAATGGCTTGTTATGAGTTTGTAGCTCATTATCAATGAATTGTTGACCGATTTGGTGATCTAGAACCTCAGAATGACTTGTTATGAGATTACAGCTCATTATTAGCAAACAGTTGACTGATTCGGCGATATAGAATTTCAAAATGGCTTGTTATGAGATTATAGCTCATAATCAGTGAATAATTGACCAATTCGGCAATCTAGAACCTCAAAACGGCTTGTTATGAGATTATAACTCATTATCAGCAAATGGTTGACCGATTCGGTGATCTAGAACCTCAGATTGGCTTGTTATGAGATTCTAGCTCATTATCCGCGAATGATTTACCGATTTGGTGATCTAGAACCCCATAACGGCTTGTTATGAGATTGTAGCTCATTATCAGTGAATTGTTGACCGATTCGGTGATCTAAGACCTCAGAATGACTTTCTATGAGATTATAGCTCATTATCAGCAAATAGTTGAATGATTCGGTGATCTAGAACCTTAGAATGACTTGTTATGAGATTGTAGCTCATTATCAGTGAATGCTTGACCAATTCAGTGATCTAGAATCTTAGAATGGCTTGTTATGAGATTCTAGCTCATTATCCATGAACTGTTGATCGATTCAGCGATCTAGAACCCCAGAATAGCTTGTTATGAGATTATAGCTTATTATCAGCAAATGGTTGACCAATTCGGTGATCTAAAACCTTAGAATAGCTTGTTATGAGATTATAGCTCATTATGAGTGAATGATTAACCGATTCGGCGATCTAGAACCTCAGAATGGCCTATTATGAGATTACAGCTCATTATCAGCAAATGGTTGATCGATTCGGCGATCTAGAACCTCAGAATGACTTGTTATGAGATTTTAGGTCATTAGCAGTGAACGGTTGTTTGATTCAGAAATCTAGAATCTCAGAATGGCTTGTTATGAGATTGTACCTCATTATCAGTGAATGGTTGACCAATTCAGCTATCTAGAACTTCAGAATGGCTTGTTATGAGATTACAACTCATTATCAGCAAATGGTTAACCGATTTGGCAATCTAGAACCTCAAAACATCTTGTTATGAGATTGTAGCTCTTTATCAATGAATTGTTCACCGATTTGGCGATCTAGAATCTCAAAATGGCTTGTAATGAGATTAAAGCTCATTATCAACAAATGATTGATTGATTTGGTGATCTAGAACCTCAAAACTGCTTGTTATGATATTACAGCTCATTATCAGTGAACGATTGACCAATTCGGTGATCTAGAACCTCAAAAAGGCTTGTTATGAGATTACAGCTCATTATCAGCAAACGGTTGACCAATTCGGTGATCTAGAACCTCAAAAAGACTTTTTATGAGATTGTAGCTCATTATCATTGAACGATTGACCGATTCAACAAGCTAGAATCTTAGAATGACTTGTTATGAGATTACAGCTCATTATCAGCAAATGGTTGACCGATTTGGTGATCTAGAACCAAAGAATGACGCGTTATGATATTATAGCTCTTTATTAGTAAATGGTTGACTGATTCAGTGATCTAGAACCTCAGAATGACTTGTTATGAGATTGTAGGTCATTATCACCGAACAGTTGACCGATTTGGCAATCTAGAATGTCAGAACTGGTTGTTATGTGATTCTAGCTCATTATTAGTGAACAGTTGACTGATTTGGTGACCTAAAACCTCAGAATGGCTTGTTATGAGATTACAGCTCATTATCAGCAGATGGTTGATCGATTCGGTGATCTAAAACCTCAGAATGGCTTGTTATGGGATTACAACTCATTATCAACAAATGGTTGACCAATTTGGCAATCTAGAACCTTAGAATGACTTGTTATGAGATTGTAGATCATTATCAGGGAATAGTTGACCAATTTAGCAATCTAGAATCTCAAAATGACTTGTTACGAGATTATAGCTCATTATTAGCAAACGGTTGACCGATTTGGCAATCTAGAACCTTAGAATGGGTTGTTATGAGATTATAGCTCATTATCAGCAAACGGTTGAGTGATTCGGTGATCTAGAACCTCAAAATGGCTTGTTATGACATTACAACTCATTATCAGTGAATGGTTGACCGATTCGGTGATCTCGAACCTCAGAATGGCTTGTTATGAGATTAAAACTCATTATTAGCAAATGGTTCACTGATTTGGTGATCTAGAACCTCAAAATGACTTTTTATGAGATTGTAGCTCATTATCAATGAACGATTGACTAATTTAGCGATCTAGAATCTCAGAATAACTTGTTATGAGATTATAGCTCATTATCAGTGAACGGTTGATTGATTCTACGATCTAGAACCTCAGAATGGCTTGTTATGAGATTACAGCTCATTATCAGCAAACCAATTTAGCAATCTAGAACCTTAGAATGACTTGTTTTGAGATTGTAGCTCATTATCAGTGAATAGTTGAATAATTAAGTGATCTAGAATCTTATAACGGCTTATTATGAGATTGTAGCTCATTATCAGCGAGTGATTGACCAATTCGGTGATCTAAAACCTCAGAACAGCTTGTTATGAGATTAGAGCTCATTATCAGCAAACGGTTGACTGATTCGGCGATCTAGAACCTCAGAATGACTTGTTATGAGATTGTAGCTCATTATCAGTGAATGGTTGACCAATTCGATGATCTAGAATCTCAGAATGGCTTGTTATGAGATTGTAGCTCATTATTAGTGAACGATTGACCAATTTTGTGATCTAGAACCTCAGAATGACTTGTTATGAGATTACAACTCATTATCAGCAAACGGTTGACCAATTCAGTGATCTAGAACCTTAGAATAGCTTGTTATGAGATTGTAGCTCATTATCAGTGAATGGTTGACCGATTTGGCGATCTCAAACCTTAGAAGGGTTTTTTATGAGACTACAACTCATTATCAGCAAATGATTGACCAATTCAACAATCTAGAACCTCAGAATGGATTGTTATGATATTACAGCTCATTATCAGTGAACCGTTGACCGAGTCAGTGGTCTAGAACCTTAGAATGACTTGTTATGAGATTACAACTCATTATCAGCAAATAGTTAACCGATTTGGTGATCTCAAACCTAAGAATGACTTGTTATGAGATTGTAGCACATTATCAGCAAACGGTTGACTGATTTGGCGATCTAGAATCTTAGAATGACTTGTTATGAGATTACAGCTCATTATCAGCAAATGGTTGACCGATTTGGCAATCTAGAATGTCAAAATGACTTGTTATGAGATTATAGCTCATTATCAGCAAACAGTTGACCGATTCGGTGATCTAGAACCTCAGAATGACTTGTTATTAGATTACAGCTCATTATCAGTAGATGGTTGACTGATTCACTTATCTAGAATCTCAGAATAGCTTGTTATGAGATTGTAGCTCATTATTAGCAAATGGTTGATCGATACGATGATCTAGAATATTAGAATGGCTTGTTATGAGATTACAGCTCATTATCACCAAACTGTTGACCGATTTAGTGATCTAGAACCTCAGAATGGCTTATTATAAGATTACAGCTCATTATCAGTGAATGGTTGACCGATTCGGCGATCTAGAACCTCAAAATAGCTTGTTATAAGATTACAACTCATTATCAGCAAATGATTGACCGATTTGGTGATCTAGAACCTCAGAATGCCTTGTTATGAGATTGTAGCTCATTATCATTGAACAGTTGACTGGTTCAGTGATCTAGAATCTCAGAATGACTTTTTATGAGACTACAACTCATTATCAGTGAATGGTTGACCGATTTAGTGATCTAAAACCTTAGAATGGTTTGTTATGAGATTATAGCTCATTATCAGCAAATAGTTGACCGATTCGACAATCTAGAACCTTAGAATGACTTGTTATAAGATTGTAGCTCATTATCAGTGAATGGTTGACTCATTCGGCTATCTAGAACCTCAAAATGGCTTGTTATGAGATTACAAGTCATTATCAGCAAATAATTGACTGATTTAGTGATCTAGAACCTCAGAACGGCTTGTTATGAGATTGTAGCTCATTATCAGTGAGTGGTTGACCGATTCAGCAATCTAGAACCTCAGAATGACTTGTTATGAGATTACAACTCATTATCAACAAACAATTGGCTGATTCAGTGATCTAGAACCTCAGAATGACTTGTTATGAGATTGTAGCTCATTATCAGCAAATAGTTGACCGATTCATCGATCTAGAATCTTAGAATGAATTATTATGAGATTAGAGCTCATTATCAGTGAATGGTTGACCGATTCAGCGATCTAAAACCTCAGAACAACTTATTATGAGATTACAGCTTGTTATGAACAAATGGTTGACCGATTTAGCGATCTAGAACCTCAGAATAGCTTGTTATGAGATTGTAGCTCATTATCAGTGAATGGTTGACCGATTGGATGATCAAGAATCTTTGAACAACTTGTTATGACATTATAGCTCATTATTAGCAAATAGTTAACTGATTTGGTGATCTAGAACCTTAGAATAATAATGTGATTAAAACTCATTATCAGTGAACGATTGACCGATTTGACAATCTAGAATCTCAGAATGACTTTTTATGAGATTATAGCTCATTATCAATGTATGGTTGCCCGATTCAGTGATCTAGAACCTCAAAATGGCTTGTTATGAGATTTAGCTCATTATTAGCAAATAATTGACCGATTCAGCAATCTAGAATCTCAGAATGGCTTGTTATGAGCTTGTAACTCATTATCAGTGAATAGTTGACCAATTTGGTGATCTAGAATCTCAGAATAGCTTGTTATGAGATTATAGCTCATTATCAGCAAACAGTTGACCAATTCGACAATCTAGAACCTTAGAATGGCTTGTTATGAGATTATAGCTCATTATCAGCAAATGATTGACCAATTCGGCGATCTAAAACCTCAGAATGGCTTGTTATGAGATTGTAACTCATTATCAACAAATGATTGAGTAATTCGGTGATCTAGAATCTCAGACTGACTTGTTATGAGATTATAGCTCATTATCAGCGAACGGTTGACCGATTTGGTGATCTGGAAACTCAGAATGACTTGTTATGAGATTACAGCTCATTATCAGTGAATGTTTGACTGACTCAGTGATCTAGAATCTCAGACCAGCTTGTTATGAGATTACAGCTCATTATCAGCTAATAGTTGACCAATTCGGTGATCTAGAACCTTAGAATGGCTTTTTATGAGATTACAACTCATTATTAGAAAATGGTTGACTGATTTGGCCATCTAGAACCTCAGAATGGCTTGTTATAAGATTACAACTCATCATCAGTGAATGGTTGACCGATTGGTGATCTAAAATCTTAGATTGACTTGTTATGAGATTATAACTCATTATCAGTGAACGGGTGAGCGATTCAGCGATCTAGACTCTTAGAATGACTTGTTATGAGATTACAACTTATTATCAGCAAACGGTTGACCGATTTGGTGATCTAGAACCACAGAATGACTTGTTATAAGATTACAGCGAATGGTTGACCGATACGAGGATCTAGAACCTTAGAATGGCTTGTTATGAGATTACAACTCATTATCAGCAAATAGTTGATCGATTTGGTGATCTAGAACCTTAGAATGGCTTGTTATGAGATTACAGCTCATTATCAACAAACGGTTGACCGATTCAGCGATCTAGAATCTCAAAATGGCTTGTTATGATATTACAGCTCATTATCAACAAACGGTTGACCGATTCAGTGATCCAAAACCTTAGAATGACTTGTTATGAGATTGTAGCTCATTATCAGTGAATGGTTGACCGATTTGATGATCTAGACTCTTAGAATAACTTGTTATGAGATTACAGCTCATTATCAGCAAATGGTTGACCAATTTGGTGATATAGAACTTTACAATGACATGTTATGAGATTACAACTCTTTATTAGCAAACGGTTGACCAATTCAGTGATCTAGAACCTCAGAATGACTTGTTATGAGATTGTAGCTCATTATCAATAAACAGTTGACCAATTTGGTGATCTAAAATCTTAGAATAGCTTGTTATGAGATTATAGCTCATTATTAGTGAATGGTTGACCGATTCCATGATCTAGAACCTCAGAGTAGCTTGTTATGAGATTACATCTCATTATCAGTAGATGGTTGACTGATTTGATGATTTAGAACCTCAAAACGGCTTGTTATGAGATTACAGCTCATTATCGACAAATGATTGACCGATTTGGTGATCTAGAACCTCAAAATGACTTGTTATGAGATAGTAGCTCATTATCAGTGAACGGTTGACCAATTCAACAATCTAGAATCTCAGAATGACTTGTTATGAGATTGTAGTTCATTATCAGTGAATGGTTGACCGATTCGGCAATCTAGAACCTCAGAATGGCTTGTTATGAGATTACAACTCATTATTAGTAAATGGTTGAGTGATTGGGTGATCTAAAACCTCAGAATGGCTTGTTATGATATTACAGCTCATTATCAGTGAACGATTGACCGATTCGGTGATCTAGAATGTTAGAATGGCTTGTTATGAGATTACAGCTCATTATCAGTAAATGATTGACTGATTCAGTGATCTAGAACCTTAGAATGACTTGTTATGAGATTGTAGCTTATTATCAGTGAACGGTTGACTGATTCAACGATCTAGAATCTCAGAATAACTTGTTATGAGATTATAGCTCATTATCAGCAAACAGTTGATCGATTCGGTGATCTAAAACCTCAGAATGGCTTGTTATTAGATTACAGCTCATTATCAGCAAACCAATTTGGTGATCTAGAACCTTAGAATGACTTGTTATGAGATTGTAGCTCATTATCAGTGAACGGTTGACCAATTCAGCGATCCAAAATCTTAGAACAGCTTGTTATGAGATTGTAGCTCATTATCAGCAAGCGGTTGACCGATTCAGCAATTTAGTACCTTAGAATGGCTTTTTATGAGATTAGAGCTCATTATCAGCAAATGGTTGACTAATTCGGTGATCTAGAACCTCAGAATGACTTGTTATGAGATTGTAGCTCATTATCAACAAATATTTGACCGATTCGGTGATCTAGAATCTTAGAATAGCTTGTTATGAGATTATAGCTCATTACTAGCGAACGGTTGACCAATTTGGCTATCTTGAACCTCAGAACAACTTGTTATGAGATTACAGCTCATTATCAGCAAACAGTTGACCGTTTTGGTGATCTAGAACCTCAAAATGGCTTGTTATGAGATTGTAGCTCATTATCAGCGAATGGTTGATCGATTTGGCGATCTAGAACCTCAAAACGGCTTGTTATGAGATTACACCTCATTATCAGCAAAAGGTTGACTGATTCAGCAATCTAGAACCTTAGAATAGCTTGTTATGATATTACAGCTCATTATCAGTAAACCATTGACTTATTCAGTGGTCTAGAATCTTAGAATGGCTTGTTATGAGATTACAACGCATTATCAGCAAACGGTTGACCGATTCAGTGATCTAGAACCTTAGATTGACTTATTATGAGATTGTAGCTCATTATCAGCAAATGATTGACTGATTCAGCGATCTAGAATCTGAGAATGACTTGTTATGAGATAACAGCTCATTATTAGCAAATAGTTGACCAATTTAGCAATCCAAAACCTCAGAATAACTTGTTATGAGATTACAGCTCATTATCAGCATACGGTTGACCAATTCAATGATCTAGAACCTCAGAATGACTTGTTATGAAATTGTATCTAATTATCATTGAATGGTTGACAAATTTGGAGATCTAAAATCTTAAAATGGCTTGTTATGAGATTGTAGCTTATTATCAGTAAATGGTTGACTGATTCAGCGATCTAAAACCTCAGAACTGCTTGTTATGAGATTATAGCTCACTATCAGTAGATGGTTGACTGATTCGGTGATTTAGAACCTCAGAATGGCTTGTTATAAGATTGTAGCTCATTATCAGTGAACGACTGATCGATTTAATGATCTAGAATATTAGAATAGGTTGTTATGAGATTACAGCTCATTATCATTAAACAGTTGACCAATTTAGTGATCTAGAACCTCAGAATAGCTTGTTATGAGATTACAGCTCATTATCAGTGAATGGTTGACTGATTCAGCGATCTAGAACCTCAGAATAGCTTGTTATGAGATTATAGCTCATTATCAACAAATTATTGACTGATTCAGTGATCTAGAACCTCAAAATGACTTGTTATGAGATTGTAGCTCATTATCAGTGAACGGTTGACCGATTTAGTGATCTAAAATCTTAGAATGACTTGTTATAAGACTACATCTCATTATCAGTGAATGGTTGACCAATTTGGTGATCTAGAACCTCAGAACATCTTGTTATGAGATTATAGCTCATTATCTACAAACAGTTGACTGATTCGGTGATTTAGAACTCGAGAACAACTTGTTATGAGATTATAACTCATTATCAGTGAACGGTTGACCAATTCAGTGATCTAAAATCTCAAAATGGCTTGTTATGAGATTGCAGTTCATTATCAGTGAAGGGTTGACTGATTGAGCTATCTAGAACCTTAGAATGACTTGTTATGAGATTACAGCTCATTCTCAGCAAATAGTTGACTGATTTGGTGATCTAGAACCTCAAAATAGCTTGTTATGAGATTGTAGCTCATTATCAGTGAATTGTTGACCGATTCGGTGATCTAGAACCTCAGAATGACTTGTTATGAGATTACAGCTCATTATCAACAAATAGTTGACTGATTCAGTGATCTAGAACCTTAGAATGGCTTGTTATGAGATTCTAGCTCACTATCCGTGAACGGTTTACCGATTCGGCAATCTAGAACCCCATAACGGCTTGTGATGAGATTGTAGCACATTATTAATGAATTGTTGACCGATTCGGCAATCTAGAACCTTAGAATAACTTGTTATGAGATTATAGCTCATTATCAGCAAAATTTTGACTGATTCAGTGATCTAGAACCTTAGTATGACTTGTTATGAGATTATAGCTCATTATCAGTGAATGGTTGACCAATTAGGTGATCTAGAATCTTAGAATAGCTTATTATGAGATTCTAGCTCATTATCCATGAATGGTTTACTGATTCAGTGATCTAGAACCCCAGAATGGCTTGTTATGAGATTACAGCTCATTATCAGCAAACGGTTGACCGATTTGGCGATATAGAACCTCATAACGGCTTGTTATGAGATTATAGCTCATTATCAGTGAATGAATGAATGATTCAGTGATCTAGAATCTCAGAATGGCCTATTATGAGATTACAGCTCATTATCAGCAAATGGTTGATCGATTCAGTGATCTAGAACCTCAGAATGACTTGTTATGAGATTGTAGGTCATTAGCAGTGAATGGTTGTCCGATTCAAAAATCTTGAATCTCACAATGGCTTGTTATGATATTGTAGCTCATTATCAGTGAACAGTTGACCGATTCAGCTATCAAAAACCTCAGAATGGCTTGTTATGAGATTACAGCTCATTATCAGCAAACAGTTAACTGATTCTGTGATCTAGAACCTCAGAATGTCTTGTTATGAGATTGTAGCTCTTTATCTGTGAATTGTTCACCAATTTGGCAATCTAAAATCTCAGAACGGCTTGTTATGAGATTACAGCTCATTATCAGTGAATGAATGACTGATTCAGTGATCTAGAATCTCAGAATGGCCTATTATGAGATTACAGCTCATTATCAGCAAATGGTTGATCGATTCAGTGATCTAGAACCTCAGAATGACTTGTTATGAGATTGTAGGTCATTAGCAGTGAACGGTTGTCCGATTCAAAAATCTTGAATCTCACAATGGCTTGTTATGAGATTGTAGCTCATTATCAGTGAACAGTTGACCGATTCAGCTATCAAAAACCTCAGAATGGCTTGTTATGAGATTACAGCTCATTATCAGCAAACAGTTAACCGATTCTGTGATCTAGAACCTCAGAATGTCTTGTTATGAGATTGTAGCTCTTTATCTGTGAATTGTTCACCAATTTGGCAATTTAAAATCTCAGAACGGCTTGTAATAAGATTAAAGCTCATTATCTAAAACCTCAGAACAACTTGTTATGATATTATAGCTCATTATCAGCGAATGATTTACCAATTCAATGATCTAGAACCTTAGAAAGGCTTGTTATGAGATTACAACTCATTATCAGTAAACAGTTGACTGATTCAGTGATCTAAAACCTTAGAATGACTTGTTATGAGATTGTAGCTCATTATCAGTGAACGGTTGACCAATTCAACAATCTAGAATCTTAGAATGACTTGTTATGAGATTACAGCTCATTATTAGCAAACGGTTGACCGATTCAGCGATCTAGAACCTAAGAATGACATGTTATGAGATTACAGCTCTTTATTAGCAAATGGTTGACCTCAGAATAAATTGTTATGAGATTGTAGGTCATTATCAATGAACGGTTGACCGATTTGGCGATCTAGAATCTCATAATGGCTTGTTATGTGATTCTAGCTCATTATCAGTGAACAGTTGACCGATTCAGTGATCTAGAACCTCAGAATGGCTTGTTATGATATTATATCTCATTATCAACAGATGGTTGACCGATTCGGTGATCTAGAACCTCAAAATAGTTTGTTATGAGATTACAGCTCATTATCAACAAAAGGTTGACCGATTTGGCGTTCTAGAACTTTAGAATGACTTGTTATGAGATTGTAGCTCATTATCAAGGAATGGTTGACCAATTCAGCAATCTAGAATCTCAGAATGACTTGTTATGAGATTGTAGCTCATTATTAGCAAACAGTTGAGCAATTCGGCAATCTAAAACCTTAGAATGGCTTGTTATGAGATTACAGCTCATTATTAGCAAACGGTTGAGTGACTCAATGATCTAGAACCTCAAAATGGCTTGTTATGACATTACAGCTCATTATCAGTGAATGGTTGACTGATTTGGTGATCTAGAACCTCAGAACGGCTTGCTATGAGATTACAGCTCATTATCAGCAAATGGTTGACTGATTCAGTGATCTAGAACCTCAGAATGACTTGTTATGAGATTGTAGCTCATTATCAGTGAACGGTTGACTGATTCAGCGATCTAGAATCTCAGAATAACTTGTTATGAGCTTACAGCTCATTATCAACAAACAGTTGATTGATACGATGATCTAGAACCTCAGAATGGCTTGTTATGAGATTACAGATCATTATCAGCAAACCAATTTGGTGATCTAGAACCTCAGAATGACTTGTTATGAGATTGTAGCTCATTATCAGCGAACAGTTGAACAATTTAGTGATCTAGAATCTCACAACGGCTTGTTATGAGATTGTAGCTAATTATTAGTGAGCGGTTGACTGATTCAGTGATCTAGAACCTCAGAATGGCTTGTTATGAGATTAGAGCTCATTATCAGCAAATAGTTGACTGATTCAGTGATCTAGAACCTCAGAATGACTTGTTATGAGATTGTAGCTCATTATCAATGAATGGTTGACTGATTCGGTGATCAAGAATCTCAGAACAACTTATTATGAGATTGTAGCTCATTATTAGTGAATGGTTGACCAATTTTGTGATCTAGAACCTCAGAATGACTAATTATGAGATTACAACTCATTATCAGCAAACGGTTGGCCGATTCGGTGATCTAGAACCTTAAAATAGCTTGTTATGAGATTGTAGCTCATTATCTGTGAATGGTTGACTGATTTGGTGATCTAGAACCTCAGAACAACTTTTTACAAGATTACAGCTCATTATCAGCAAATGGTTGGCCAAGTCAACGATCTAGAACCTTAGAATAGCTTGTTATGATATTACAGCTCATTATTGGTGAATCGTTGACCGATTCGGTGGTCTAGAACCTCAAAATGACTTGTTATGAGATTACAGCTCATTATCAACAAATGGTTGACCGATTTGGTGATCTAGAACCTAAGAATGACTTGTTATGAGATTGTAGCTCATTATTAGTGAACGGTTGACTGATTCAGTGATCTAGAATCTTAGAATGACTTGTTATGAGATTACAGCTCATTATCAGTAAATGGTTGACCGATTTGGAAATCTAGAACCTCAGAATGACTTATTATGGGATTACAGCTCATTATCAGCAAATGGTTGACCGATTTGATGATCTAGAACCTCAAAATTACTTGTTATGAGATTGTAGCTAATTATCAATGAACGGTTGACCGATTTGGTGATCTAGAATCTCAGAGTGACTTGTTATGAGATTGTAGCTCATTATCAATGAATGGTTGACCATTTTGATGATCTAGAACCTCAGAATGACTTGTTATGAGATTACAACTCATTATCAGTAGATGGTTGACCGATTTGGTGATCTAGAACCTTAGAATAGCTTGTTATGAGATTGTAGCTCATTATTAGCAAATGGTTGATCGATACGGTGATCTAGAACATGAGAATGGCTTAGTATGAGATTTTAGCTCATTATCAGCAAATAGTTGACTGATTCAGCGATCTAGAACCTCAGAATGGCTTGTTATGAGATTACAACTCATTATCAATGAACAGTTGACCGATTCGATGATCTAGAATCTCAAAATAGCTTGTTATGAGATTATAGCTCATTATCAGCAAATAGTTGACCGATTTGGTGATCTAGAACCTCAGAATGCCTTGTTATGAGATTGTAGCTTATTATCATTGAACGGTTGACCGAGTCGGTGATCTAGAATCTCAGAATGACTTGTTATGAGACTATAGCTCATTATCAGTGAATGATTGACCAATTCGGTGATCTAGAACCTCAGAATGGTTTGTTATGAGATTACAGCTCATTATCAGCAAATAGTTGACCGATTCAGTGATCTAGAACCTCAGAATGACTTGTTATGAGATTGTAAGTTATTATCAGTGAATGGTTGACCAATTTGGTGATCTAGAATCTCAGAATGGCTTGTTATGAGGTTGTAGCTCATTATCAGTGAATAGTTGACCCATTCGGCTATCTAGAACCTCAAAATAGCTTATTATGAGATTGTAGCTCATTATTAGTGAACGGTTGACTGATTCGGCAATCTAGAACCTCAGAACAACTTGTTATGAAATTAAAACTCATTATCAGCAAACAATTGATTGATTCAGTGATCTAGAACTTTAGAATGACTTATTATGAGATTGCAGCTCATTATCAGTAAATGGTTGACCGATTTGTCGATCTAGAATCTCAGAATGACTTATTATGAGATTAGAGCTTATTATCAGTGAATGATTGACCGATTTAGTGATCTAGAACCTCAGAATGGCTTATTATGAGATTACAACGTGTTATCAACAAATAGTTGACCGATTTGACAATCTAGAACCTTAGAATAGCTTGTTATGAGATTGTAGCTCATTATTAGTGAATAGTTGACCAATTGGATGCTCTAGAACCTTAGAATAGCTTGTTATGAGATTACAGCTCATTATTAGCAAATAGTTGACCAATTTGGTGATCTAGAACCTCAGAATGGCAATGAGATTAAAACTCATTATCAGTGAATGGTTGACTGATTTGGCAATGTAGAATCTCAGAATGACTTTTTATGATATTGTAGCTTAATATCAGCGTACGGTTGACTGATTTAGTGATCTAAAACCTTAGAATGGCTTGTTATGAGATTACAACTCATTATTAGCAAACAGTTGACCGAGTTAGTGATCTAGAATCTCAGAATGGCTTGTTATAAGATTGTAGCTCATTATTAGTGAACGGTTGACTGATTTGGCGATCTAGAACCTCAGAACAACTTGTTATGAGATTATAGCTCATTTTCAGCAAAAGATTGACCAATTCAGCAATCTAGAACCTTAGAATGGCTTGTTATGATATTATACCTCATTATCAGCAAATGGTTGACTGATTCAGTGATCTAGAACCTCATAATGGCTTGTTATAAGATTGTAACTCATTATCAGTGAACAGTTGACCGATTCAGTGATCTAGAATCTCAGACTAACTTGTTATGAGATTACAGCTTATTATCAACGAATGGTTGACCAATTCGGCGATCTAAAACCTCAGAATGGCTTGTTATGAGACTATAGCTCATTATTAGCAAATAGTTGACCGATTCAGCAATCTAGAAACTCAGAATAGCTTCTTATGAGATTACTAATCATTATCAGTGAATGGTTGACCAATTCGGTGATCTAGAATCGTAGAATGACTTGTTATGAGATTAAAGCTCATTATCAGTGAACAGGTGACCGATTCGGTGATCTAGAATCTCAAAATGGCTTGTTATGAGATTGCAGCTCATTATCAGCAAATGGTTGACTGATTCAGCGATCTAGAACCTTAGAATGACTTGTTATGAGATTATAGGTCATTATCAGTGAATGATTAACCGATTTAGTGATCTAGAACCTCAAAATGGCTTGTTATGAGATTATAGCTCATTATCAGTGAATGGTTGACCGATTTGGCAATCTAAAATCTTAGACCAGCTTGTTATGAGATTATAACTCATTATCAGCTAATCGTTAACCGATTTGGTGATCTAGAACCTCAAAATGGCTTGTTATGATATTATAGTTTATTATTATAAAAAGGTTGACCGATTCGGTGATCTAGAACCTTAGAATAGCTTGTTATGAGATTACATGTTATTATCAGTGAACGGTTAACCAATTTGATGATCTAGAATCTTACATTGACTTGTTATGAGATTATAGCTCATTATCAGTGAACAAGTGACTAATTTAGCGATCTAAAATCTTAGAATGACTTGTTATGAGATTGTAGCTCATTATCAGCAAACGGTTGACCGATTCGGTGATCTAGAACCTCAGAATGACTTGTTATAAGATTATAGCTCATTAACAATGAATAGTTGACCAATTTGGGGATCTAAAACCTTAGAATGGCTTGTTATGAGATTACAACTCATTATCAGCAAATGATTGACTGATTCGGTGATCTAGAACATCAGAACAGCTTGTTATGAGATTACAGCTCATTACTAGCAAACGGTTGACCAATTTGGCAATCTAGAACCTTAAAATGGCTTGTTATGAGATTACAACTCATTATCAGCAAATAGTTGACCGATTCAGCGATCTAGAATCTTAGAATGACTTGTAATGAGATTACACCTCATTATCAACAAATAGTTGACCGATTTAGTGATCTAGAACTACTTGTTATGAGATTACAGCTCATTATCAGTGAACGGTTGACTGATTTGGTGATCTAGAATCTCAGAATGGCTTGTTATGAGATTACAGCTCATTATTAGCAAATGGTTGACTAATTTGACAATCTAGAACCTTAGAATGGATTGTTATGAGATTACAGCTCATTATCAGCAAATGGTTGACCGATTCAGTGATCTAGAACCTCAGAATGGCTTGTTATGAGATTACAGCTTATTATCAGCAAACAGTTAACTGATTCAGTGATCTAGAACCTTATAATGGCTTTTTATGAGATTACAGCTCATTATCAGTAAATAATTAACCAATTCAGCGATCTAGAACCTCAGAACGGCCTGTTATGAAATTATAGCTCATTATCAATGAACAATTGACCGATTCAGCGATATAGAATCTCAGAATGGCTTGTTATGAGATTGTAGCTCATTATCAGTGAATGGTTGACTGATTTGGTAATCTAAAATCTTAGAATGGCTTGTTATGAGATTATAGGTCATTATCAGTGAATAGTTGACCAATTCGGCAATCTAGAACCTTAGAATGGCTTGTTATGAGATTACAGCTCATTATCAGCAAATGGTTGACTGATTCAGCGATCTAGAACCTCAGAACGACTATTGAGATTGTAGCTCATTATTAGTGAACAGTTGATCGATTCGGTGATCTAGAACCTCAGAACAACTTGTTATGAGATTACAGCTCATTATCAGCAAATGGTTGACTAATTCAGTAATCTAGAACCTCAGAATAGCTTGTTATGAGATTACAGCTCATTATCAGTGAATGGTTGACCGATTCGGAGACCTAAAACCTCAAAACGGCTTGTTATTAGATTATAGCTCATTATCAGTGAATGGTTGACCGATTCAGCGATCTAGAATCTCAGAATGGCTTATTATGAGATTACAACTAATTATCAAAAAATAGTTGACCGATTCAGTGATCTAGAATCTCAGAATGGCTTGTTATGAGATTGCAGCTCATTATTAGCAAATGGTTGACCGATTCATCGATCTAGAACCTCAGAACAATTTATTATGAGATTATAGCTCATTATCAATGAATGATTGACCGATTCGGTAATCTGAAACCTCAGAATGGGTTGTTATGAGATTACAACTCATTATCAGCAAATGGTTGACCGATTCGGTGATCTAGAACCTTAGAATGGCTTTTTATGAGATTACAGCTCATTATTAGTGAACGGTTGACTGATTTGGTGATCTAGAACCTTAGAATGGCTTGTTATGAGATTACAGCTCATTATCAGTGAATGGTTGACCGATTCAGCGATCTATAACCTCAGAATAGCTTGTTATGAGATTACAACTCATTATTAGTGAACGGTTGACCGATTTGGTGATCTAGAACCTCAGAACAACTTGTTATGAGATTATAGCTCATTATCAGCAAATGGTTGACCGATTCAGCGATCTAGAACCTCAGAATGGCTTGTTATGAGATTACAGCTTATTATCAGCAAATGGTTGACCGATTCAGTGATCTAGAATCTCAGAATGACTTCTTACGAGATTACAGCTCATTATCAGTGAATGGTTGACCGATTCGGCGATCTAGAATCTCAGAATGGCTTGTTATAAAATTGTAGCTCATTATCAACAAACAGTTGACTGATTCGGTGATCTAGAACCTCAGAATGGCTTGTTATGAGATTACAGCTCATTATCAGCAAATGGTTGACTGATTCATTGATTTGGAACCTCAGAATGGCTTGTTATGAGATTATAGCTCATTATCAGTGAACGGTTGATTGATTTGATGATATGGAACCTTAGAATAGCTTGTTATGAGATTACAGCTCATTATCAGCAAATGGTTGACTGATTCGGCTATCTAGAACCTCAAAATGGCTTGTTATGAGATTACAGCTCATTATCAATGAACGGTTGACCAATTCAGCAATCTGGAACCTCAAAAGGGCTTGTTATAAGATTACAGCTCATTACCAGTGAACGGTTGACCGATTCAACAATCTAGAATCTCAAAACAGCTTAATATGACATTGTAGCTCATTATCAGCAAATGGTTGACCGATTCGGCGATCTAGAACCTCAGAATGACTTGTTATGAGATTACACCTCATTATCAGTGAATGGTTGACCGATTCAATGATCTATAACTTCAGAATGACTTATTATGAGATTATAGCTCATTATCAGAGAATGGTTGACCGATTCGGGGATCTAGAACCTCAGAATGACTTGTTATGAGATTACAGCTCATTATCAGCAAATGGTTGACCGATTCGGTGATCTAGAATCTCAAAATAGCTTGTTATGAGATTACAACTCATTATCAGTGAATAGTTGATCGATTTGGTGATCTGGAACCTCAGAATGGCTTGCTATGAGATTATAGCTCATTATCACCGAATGGTTGACCAATTCGGTGATCTAAAACCTCAGAATGGCTTATTATGAGATTACAACTCATTATCAATAAACGGTTGATTGATTCAACGATCTAGAACCTCATAATGACTTGTTATGAGATTACAGCTCATTATCAACGAATGGTTGACTGATTCGGTGATCTAGAACCTCAGAACGACTTGTTGCAAGATTACATTTCATTATCAAGAAACGGTTGATCGATTCGGTGATCTAGAACCTCAAAATAGCTTGTAATGAGATTATAGCTCATTATCAGGGAATGGTTGACCGATTCGGCAAGCTAGAATCTCAGAATAGCTTGTTATGAGATTACAGCTCATTATCACTAAATGGTTGACCGATTCGGTGATCTAAAATCTCAGAATGGCTTGTTATGAGATTACAACTCATTATCAGCAAACGGTTGATCGATTCGGTGATCTAGAATCTCAGAATAGCTTGTTATGAGATTGCAACTCATTATCAGAAAATGGTTGACCGATTCGGCTATCTAGAATCTCAGATTGATTTGTTATGAGATTACAGTTCATTATCAATGAACGGTTGACTGATTCGTCGATCTAGAATCTTAGAATGACTTGTTATGAGATTACAGCTCATTATCAGTGAACGGTTGACTGATTCCATGATCTAGAACCTTAGAATGACTTGTTATTAGATTATAGCTCATTATCAGCAAATGGTTGTCTAATTCGGCAATCTAGAACCTCAGAATGACTTGTTATGAGATTATAGCTAATTATTAGTGAATGGTTGACCGTTTCGGTGATCTAGAATCTCAGAACGGCTTGCTATAAGATAAAAACTCATTATTAGTGAATGACTGACTGATTCAGTAATCTAGAACCTCAGAACTACTTGTTATGAGATTGCAACTCATTATCAGCAAACGGTTGACTGATTCGGCGATCTAGAATCTCAGAATAGCTTGTTATGAGATTACAGCTCATTATCAGTAAATGGTTGACCGATTCGGCAATCTAGAACCTCATAACAACTTGTTATGAGATTACAGCTCATTATCAGCAAACGGTTGACCGATTTGGTGATTTGGAATCTCAGAACAGCTTCTTATGAGATTACAGCTCATTATCAATCAATAGTTGACTGATTCGGTGATCTCGAACCTCATAATGCCTTGTTATGAGATTATAGCTCATTATCAGCGAATGGTTGACCGATTCAGTGATCTAGAACCTCATAATGGCTTGTTATGAGATTACAACTCATTATCAATGAATGGTTGACCGATTCAATGATCTCAAACCTCAAAATGGCTTATTATGAGATTATAGCTCATTATCAGCGAATGATTGACCGATTCAGCAATCTAGAACCTCAGAATGGCTTGTTATGAGATTACAGCTTATTATCAGTGAACAGTTGACCGATTCGGTGATCTAGAACCTCAGAATGGCTTGTTATAAGATTACAGCTCATTATCAGTGAATAGTTGACCGATTTGGTGATCTAGAATCTCAGAATGACTTGTTATGAGATTACAGCTCATTATCAGTGAACGGTTGACCAATTCGGTGATCTAGAATCTCAGAATGGCTTGTTATGTGATTGTAGCTCATTATTAGCAAACAATTGATCGATTTAGCAATCTAGATCCTCAAAATGGCTTGTTATGAGATTACACCTCATTATCAGCAAACGATTGACCGATGCAGCAATTTAGAATCTTAGAACACCTTTTTATGAGATTTTAGCTCATTATCAATAAATGATTACTGATTCGGCAATCTAGAACCTCAGAATGGCTTGTTATTAGATTACAGCTCATTATCAACAAATGGTTGACCGATTCAATGATCTAGAACCTCAGAATGGCTTGTTATGAGATTACAACTCATTATCAGCAAATAGTTGACTGATTCAGTGATCTAGAACCTCAGAATGGCTTGTTATGAGATTACAACTCATTATCAATGAACAGTTGACTGATTCAGTGATCTAGAACCTTAGAATGGCTTGTTATGAGATTACAGCTCATTATCAGAAAATGGTTGACCGATTCAGCGATCTAAAACCTCAAAATGACTTGTTATGAGACTGTAGCTCATTATCAGCGAATGATTGATCAAGTCGGTGGTCTAGAACCTCTGAATGACTTGTTATGAGATTACAGCTTATTATCAGTGAACAATTGACCGATTCGGTGATCTAGAACCTTAGAATGGCTTGTTATGAGATTACAGCTCATTATAAGCAAATGGTTGACCGATTCGGCGATCTAGAACCTCAGAATGGATTGTTATAAGATTACAACTCATTATCAGCAAACGGTTGAATGATTTGGTGATCTATAACCTCAAAATGGCTTGTTATAAGATTACAACTTATTATCACAAAATGGTTTACTGATTTAGTGATCTAGAACCTCAAAATAACTTATTATGAGATTGTAGCTCATTATCAACGAACGGTTGACTGATTCGGCGATCTAGAATCTCAAAATGACTTGTTATGAGAATTTCAAAATGACTTGTTCAGTGATCTAGAACTTCAAAATGGCCTGTTATTAGATTATAACACATTATCAACAAACGGTCAACTGATTCGGCAATCTAGAACCTCAGAATGACTTATTATGAGATTGTAGCTCATTATCAATCAACAGTTGATCAATTCAATGATCTAGAATCTTATAATGGCTTGTTATGAGATTATAGCTCATTATCAGCAAATGGTTGACCGATTCGGTGATCTATAATGTTAGAACGGCTTGTTATGAGATTACAGCTCATTATCAACAAACAATTGACCGATTCGGTGATCTGGAACCTCAGAATGGCTTGATATGAGATTGTAGCTCATTATCAATGAATGGTTGACCGATTTGATGATCTAGAACCTCAGAATGGCTTGTTATGAGATTGCAGCTCATTATCAATGAACGGTTGAATGATTCAGTGATCTAGAACCTTAGAATGGCTTGTTATGAGATTACAGCTCATTATCAGCAAATAGTTGACCGATTCGGCGATCTAGAATCTCAAAATGACTTGTTATGAGATTGCAACTTATTATCAATAAATGGTTGACCGATTTGGCGATCTAGAACCTCAAAATGACTTGTTATGAGATTATAGCTCATTATCAGTGAACGGTTGACTGATTCAAGGATCTAGAACCTCAAAATGGCTTGTTATAAGATTACAGCTCATTATCAGCAAATAGTTGACTGATTTGGCGATCTAGAATCTCAGAATGGCTTGTTATAAGATTATAGCTCATTATCAGTGAACAGTTGACCGATTCGATGATCTAGAATCTTAGAAGGACTTGTTATGAGATTATAGCTTATTATCAGTGAACAGTTGACCGATTCGATGATCTAGATTCTCAAAATGGCTTGTTATGAGATTGCAGCTCATTATCAGCAAATAGTTGACTGATTCAGCAATCTAGAACCTCAGAATGACTTGTTATGAGATTACAACTCATTATCAGTGAATGATTGACTGATTCGGTGATCTAGAAGCTCAGAATGGCTTGTTATGAGATTACAGCTCATTATCAGCAAACAGTTGACTGATTCGGTGATCTAGAACCTTATAATAGCTTGTTATGAGATTACAGCTCATTATCAGCAAATGGTTGATCGATTCAGTGATCTAGGACCTCAAAATGGCTTGTTATGAGATTACAGCTCATTATCAGTGAACCATTGACCGATTTCACAATCTAGAATCTCAAAATAGCTTGTTATAAGATTACAGCTCATTATCAGCAAACGGTTGACCGATTTGGTGATCTAGAACCTTAGAATGGCTTGTTATGAGATTACTGCTCATTATCAGTGATCGATTGACCGATTTAGCGATCTAAAATCTTAGAATGGCTTGTTATGAGATTACAGCTCATTATCAGTAAATGGTTGACCGATTCGGTGATTTAGTACCTCAAAATGGCTTATTATGATATTATAACTCATTATCAGCAAACAATTGACCAATTTGGCAATGTAGAACCTTAGGATAGCTTGTTATGAAATTATAACACGTTATCAGTGAACGGTTAACCAATTCAGCAATCTAGAATCTCAGAATAGCTTGTTATGAGATTGTAGCTCATTATCAATGAATGGTTGACCGATTCGGCAATGTAGAACCTTAGAATGACTTTTTATGAGATTGTAGCTCATTATCAGCCAATGATTGATTGATTTGGTGATATAGAACCCCATAATGGCTTGTTATGAGATTATAGCTCATTATCAGCAAACAGTTGACCGATTCAGCGATCTATAACCTCAGAATGTCTTGTTATGAAATTATAGCTCATTATCAGGGAATGATTGAACGATTCAGCGATCTAGAATCTCAGAATGGCTTGTTATGAGATTGTAGCTCATTATCAGTGAATGGTTGACCGATTCGGCAATCTAGAATCTCAAAACAACTTGTTATGAAATTGTAGCTCATTATCAGTGAACGGTTGACCGATTCAGTGATATGGAACCTCAAAATGACTTGTTATGAGATTTTAGCTCATTATCAGAAAATGATTGATTGATTCAAAGATCTAGAGCCTCAGAACAGCTTGTTATGAGATTATAGCTCATTATCAGTGAACGGTTGACTGATTCGGTAATCTAGAACCTCAGAATGACTTGTTATGAGATTATAGCTCATTATCAATGAATGGTTGACCGATTTGGTGATCTAGAACCTCAGAATGGCTTGTTATGAGATTACAGCTCATTATCAGCAAATGGTTGACTGATTTAGTGGTCCAGAACCTTAGAATGACTTGTTATGATATTGTAGGTCATTAGCAAATGGTTGACCAATTCAGTGATCTAGAACCTTAGAACGGCTTGTTATGAGATTACAACTCATTATCAGTAAATGATTGACCGATTTAGTGATCTAGAACCTCAAAATAGCTTGTTATGAGATTACAGCTCATTATTAGTGAATGGTTGACTGATTCAATGATCTAGAACCTTAGAATGGCTTTTTATGTGATTACAGCTCATTATCAGCAAACAGTTGACCAATTCAGCGATCTAGAACCTCAGAATGACTTGTTATGAGATTGTAGCTCATTATCAGGAAATAGTTGACCGATTCAGTGATCTAGAATCTTTGAATGGCTTGTTATAAGATTACAGCTCATTATCAGTGAACAGTTGATCGATTCGGTGATTTAGAATCTCAGAATGGCTTGTTATGAGACTATAGCTCATTATCAGCAAATGGTTGACCAAGTCAGTGATCTAGAACTTTAGAATGGCTTGTTATGAGATTACAGCTCATTATCAGTCAATGGTTGACCAATTTGGCAATCTAGAACCTCAGAATGGCTTGTTATGAGATTACAGCTCATTATCAGCAAATGGTTGACCGATTCAGTGATCTAGAGCCTCAGAATGACTTGTTATGAGATTGTAGCTCATTATCAGTGAATGATTTACTGATTTGGTGATCTAGAATCCTAGAATGGCTTGTTATGAGATTGTAGCTCATTATTAGTAAACGGTTGACCGATTCGGCGATCTAGAACCTTAGAACTACTTGTTATGAGATTACAGCTCATTATCAGTAGATAGTTGACCGATTTGGCGATCTAGAACCTTAGAATGACTTGTTATGAGACTAGAGCTCATTATCAGTAAACGATTGACCGATTCGACGATCTAGAACCTTAGAATGGCTTATTATGAGATTACATCTCATTATCAACAAAATGTTGACTGATTCGGTGATCTAGAACTTGAGAACAACTTGTTATGAGATTGCAGCTCATTATTAGTGAATGGTTGACCAATTTGGTGATCCAGAATCTTAGAATGGCTTGTTATCAGATTGTAGCTCATTATCAGCGACTGGTTGATCGATTCAACTATAAAGAACCTCAAAAAGGCTTGTTATGAGATTACAGCTCATTATCAATAAACGATTGACCGATTTGACAATCTAGAACCTCAGAATGGCTTGTTATGAGATTGTAGCTCATTATCAGCAAATTATTGACTGATTCAGTGATCTAGAACCTCAAAATGACTTGTTATGAGATTACAACTCATTATCAGCAAACAATTTACTGATTCGGCGATCTAGAACTTCAGAACAACTTGTTATGAGATTGTTGCTCATTATCAGCAAATGGTTGACTGATTCAGTGATGTAGAATCTCAGAATGGCTTTTTATGAGATTTTAGCTCATTATCAGTGAACAGTTGACCAATTCGGTGATCTAGAACCTTAGAATGGCTTGTTATGAGATTACATCTCATTATTAGCAAATGGTTGACCGATTTAGCGATCTAGAACCTTAGAATGGCTTGTTATGAGATTGTAGCTCATTATCTGTGAACAGTTTACCGATTCGGCGATCTAGAAGTCCAAAATAGATAGTCATGAGATTGTAGCTCATTATCAATGAATTTTTGACCGATTCGGTGATCTAGAACCTTAGAATAACTTATTATGAGATTACAGCTCATTATCAGCAAATAGTTGACTAATTCGGTGATCTAGAACCTTAGAATGACTTGTTATGAGATTGTAGCTCATTATCAATGAATGGTTGACCGATTCGGCAATCTAGAATCTTAGAATGGCTTGTTATGTGATTATAGCTCATTATCAGTGAATGGTTGACTGATTCAGCGATCTAGAACCCCAGAATGACTTGTTATGAGATTATTTCTCATTATCAACAAATGGTTAACTCATTCAGCGATCTAAAACCTCAGAATGGCTTGTTATGAGATTCTAGCTCATTATCCATGAACGGTTGACCGATTTGGTGATCTAGAACCCCAAAATGGCTTGTTATGAGATTACAACTCATTATCAGCAAATGGTTGACCGATTCGGTGATCTAGAACCTCAGAATAGCTTGTTATGAGATTATAGCTCGTTATTAGCAAATGATTGACCGATTATGTGATCTAGAACCTCAGAACAACTTGTTATGAGATTACTACTCATTATCGACAAACGGTTGATCAATTCAGTGATCTAGAACCTCAAAATGACTTGTTATGAGATTGTAGGTCATTAGTAGTGAACATTTGTCCGATTTAGAAATCTAGAATCTCACAATGGCTTGTTATGAGATTGTAGCTCATTATCAGTGAATGATTGACCGATTCAGCTATCTAGAACCTCAGAATGGCTTGTAATGAGATTACAGCTCATTATCAGCAAACAGTTAACCGATTCAGCGATCTAGAACCTCAAAATGTCTTGTTATGAGATTGTAGCTCTTTATCAGTGAATTATTCACCGATTTAGTGATCTAGAATCTCATAACAACTTGTAATGAGATTAAAGCTCATTATCAGCAAATGGTTGACTGATTCGGTGATCTAGAACCTTAGAACAGCTTGTTATGATATTACAACTCATTATCAGCAAACAGTTGACCAATTTAGTGATCTAGAACCTCAAAATGGCTTTTTATGAGATTACAGCTCATTATCAGCAAATGATTGACCGATTCGGTGATCTAAAACCTCAGAATGACTTTTTATGAGATTGTAACTCATTATCAATGAATGGTTGACCGATTTGATGATCTAGAATCTTAGAATGACTTGTTATAATATTACAACTCATTATCAGCAAATGGTTGACCAATTTAGCGATCTAGAACCTCAGAATGACATGTTATGAGATTATAGCTCTTTATTAGCAAACAGTTGACCGATTCAGTGATCTAGAACCTCATAATGACTTGTTATGAGATTGTAGGTCATTATCAGTGAACGGTTGATCAATTTGGCAATCTATAATCTCAGAATGGCTTGTCATGAGATTCTAGCTCATTATTAGTGAATGGTTGACCGATTCGGTGATCTAGAACCTCATAATGGCTTGTTATGAGATTACAGCTCATTATCAGTAGATGGTTGACCAATTCGGCAATCTAGAACCTTAGAATGGCTTGTTATGAGATTACAGCTCATTATCAACAAACAGTTGACCGATTTGGTAATCTAGAACCTCAGAATGACTTGTTATGAGATTGTAGTTCATTATCAGCGAATGGTTCACCAATTCAGCAATCTAAAATCTCAAAATGACTTGTATAAGATTGTATCTTATTATCAGTGAACAGTTGACCAATTCGGCAATCTAAAACCTTGAAACGGTTTGTTATGAGATTACAACTCATTATCAACAAACAATTGAGTGATTTGGTGATCTAGAACCTCAAAATGGCTTGTTATGACATTAGAGCTCATTATCAGCGAACGGTTGACCGATTCGGTGATCTAGAACCTCAGAATGACTTGTTATGAGATTACAGCTCATTATCAGCAAATGGTTGACTGATTCGGTGATCTAGAACCTCAGAATAATTTGTTATGAGATTGTAGCTCATTATCAGTGAATGGTTGCCGATTTAGTGATCTAGAATCTTATAATAACTTGTTATGAGATTACAGGTCATTATCAGCTAACGGTTGAATGATTCAGTGATTTAGAACCTTAGAACGGCTTGTTATGAGATTATAGCTCATTATCAGCAAACTAATTTAGTGATCTAGAACCTCAGAATGACTTGTTATGAGATTGTAGCTCATTATCAGTGAATAGTTGAACAATTCAGTGATCTAGAATCTCAAAATGGCTTGTTATGAGATTGTAGCTCATTATCAGGGAGCGGTTGACCGATTCAGTGATCTAGAACCTCAGAACGGTTTATTATGAGACAACAACTCATTATCAGTAAACGGTTGACTGATTCGGCGATCTAGAACATCAGAATGACTTCTTATGAGATTGTAGCTCATTATCAGTGAATTGTTGACTGATTTGGCAATCTAGAATCTCAGAACAATTTGTTATGAGATTGTAGCTAATTATTAGCGAACGATTGATTGATTTGGTGATCTAGAACCTCAGAATGACTTGTTATGAGATTACAACTCATTATCAGCAAACAATTGACTGATTTGGTGATCTAGAACCTATGAATGGCTTGTTATGAGATTGTAACTCATTATCAGTGAATAGTTGACCAATTTGGCGATCTAGAACCTTAGAACGACTTGTTATGAGATTATAGCTAATTATTAGCAAACGGTTGACCGATTCAGTGATCTAGAAACTCAGAATGGCTTGTTATGATATTACAGCTCATTATCAGTGAACCATTGACCGATTCGATGGTCTAGAACCTCAAAATGGCTTGTTATGAGATTACAGCTCATTATCAGTAAACGGTTGACTAATTCGATGATCTATAACCTAAGAATGACTTGTTATAAGATTATAGCTCATTATCAAAGAATGGTTGACTGATTCGGTGATCTAGAATCTTAGAATAACTTGTTATGAGATTATAGCTAATTATCAGCAAATGGTTGATCGATTTGGCAATCTAGAATCTCAGAATGAACTGTTATGAGATTACAGCTCATTATTAGTAAATGGTTGGCCGATTTGGTGATCTAGAACCTTAGAATGACTTGTTATGAGATTGTAGCTTATTATTAGAGAATGGTTGACTGATTTGGTGATCTAGAATCTCATAATGACTTGTTATGAGATTGTAGCTCATTATCAATGAACGATTGACTGATTCGATGGTCTAGAACCTTAGAACAGCTTGCTATGAGATTACATCTCATTATCAGTAGATTGTTGACCGATTTGGTGATCTAGAAACTCATAATGGCTTGTTATGAGATTGTAGCTCATTATTAGCAAACGGTTGATCGATACAGCGATCTAGAATATTAGAATAGCTTGTTATGAGATTACAGCTTATTATCGGTAAAGAGTTGACCAATTCAGTGACCTAGAACCTCAGAGTGGCTTGTTATGAGATTACAACTCATTATTAATGAATAGTTGACCGATTCAGTGATCTAGAACCTCAAAATAGCTTGTTATGATATTATAGCTCATTATCAGTAAATGGTTGACCGATTCAATGATCTAGAACCTTAGAATACCTTGTTATGAGATTGTAGCTCATTATCAGTGAATGGTTGATCAATTTGGAGATCTAGAGTCTCAAAATGACTTGTTATGAGACTACAACTCATTATCAGTGAATGGTTGACCGATTCGGCGATCTAGAACCTCAGAATGGTTTGTTTTGAGATTTTAGCTCATTATCAGCAAATAGTTGACCGATTCAGCGATCTAGAACCTCAGAATGACTTGTTATGAGATTGTAGCTCATTATCAGTGAATGGTTGACCAATTTGGTGATCTAAAATCTCAGAATGGCTTGTTATGATATTATAGCTCATTATCAGCGAACGGTTGACCCATTTGGCTGTCTAGAACCTCAGAATGGCTTGTTATGAGATTACAGGTCATTATCAGCAAACGATTGACTGATTCGGCGATCTAGAACCTCAGAATAGCTTGTTATGAGATTGTAGCTCATTATCAGTGAACGGTTGACCGATTCGGCAATCTAGAACCTCAAAATAACTTGTTATGAGATTACAACTAATTATCAGCAAACAATTGACTGATTCGGTGATCTAGAACCTTAGAATGACTTGTTATGAGATTGTAGCTCATTATCAACAAATGGTTGACTGATTTGTCAATCTAGAATCTCATAATGGCTTGTTATGAGATTAGAGCTCATTATCAGTGAACGGTTGATCGATTCAGTGATCTAGAACCTCAGAATGGCTTATTATGAGATTACAGCTCATTATCAACAAATGGTTGACCGATTCAGTGATCTAGAACCTCAGAATGACTTGTTATGAGATTATAGCTCATTATCAGTGAATGGTTGACCGATTCAGTGATCTAGAACCTTAGAACAACTTGTTATGAGATTACAGCTCATTATTAACAAATAATTGACCGATTTGGTGATCTAGAACCTTAGAACGGTAATGAGATTAAAACTCATTATCAGTGAACGGTTGACCGATTCAGCAATCTAGAATCTGAGAATGACTTTTTATGAGATTACAGCTCATTATCAGCATACGATTAACCAATTCAGTGATCTAGAACATGAGAAGGGCTTGTTATGAGATTACAACTCATTATCAACAAACGCTTGACCAATTCGGCCATGTAGAATCTTAGAATGGTTTGTTATGAGATTGTAGCTCATTATCAGTGAATGGTTGACCAATTTGGCTATCTAGAACCTCAGAACAACTTGTTACGAGATTTTAGCTTATTATCAGCAAACGGTTGATCGATTTGACAATCTAGAACCTTAGAACGGCTTGTTATGAGATTACAGCTCATTATTAGCAAACGGTTGACCGATTCAACAATCTAGAACCTCAGAATGGCTTGTTATGAGATTACAGTTCATTATCAGTGAACAGTTGACTGATTCGGCAATCTAGAATCTTAGAATGACTTGTTATGATATTATAGCTCATTATCAGTAAACGGGTGACCGATTCGGCGATCTAGAATCTCAAAATGGCTTATTATGAGATTGTAGCTCATTATCAACAAATGGTTGACCGATTCAGCAATCTAGAACCTCATAATGACTTGTTATGAGATTACAACTCATTATCAGTGAATGGTTGACCGATTTGGCAATCTAGAACCTTAAAATGGCTTGTTATGAGATTACAGCTCATTATCAGCGAACAATTGACTGATTCGGTGATCTAGAATCTCAGACCAGCTTGTTATGAGATTACAGCTCATTATCAGTGAATGGTTGACCAATTCAGCGATCTAAAACCTTAGAATAGCTTGTTATGAGATTACAGCTCATTATTAGCAAACGGTTGACTGATTCAGTGATCTAGAACCTCAGAATGGCTTGTTATGAGATTACAGCTTATTATAATTGAATGGTTGACCGATTTGATGATCAAGAATCTTAGAACAGCTTGTTATGAGATTGTAGCTCATTATCAGCAAACGGTTGACCGATTCAGTGATCTAGAATCTCAGAATGACTTATTATGAGATTACAGCTCATTATCAGTGAATGGTTGACCGATTTAGTGATCTAGAACCTCAGAATGACTTGTTATGAGATTATAGCTCATTATCAGCAAATAGTTGACTGATTTGGCAATCTAAAACCTCAAAATGGCTTGTTATAAGATTACAACTCATTATCAGCGAATGGTTGACCGATTCAGTTATCTAGAACCTCAAAATGGCTTATTATGAGATTACAGCTCATTATCAGTGAACAGTTCACTGATTTGGTGATCTAGAATCTTAGAATGGCTTGTTATGAGATTACAGGTCATTATAAACAAATGGTTGACCGATTCAGCGATCTAGAACCTCAGAACTACTTATTATGAGATTACAGCTTATTATTAGCGAACAGTTGACTGATTTGGTGATCTAGAATCTTGGAATGGCTTGTTATGAGATTATAGCTCATTATCAGCAAAGAGTTGACCGATTCAACATTCTAGAACCTCAGAATGGCTTGTTATGAGATTACAGCTCATTATCAAAAAATGGTTGACCGATTCGGCGATCTAGAACCTCAGAATGGCTTGTTATGAGATTATAGCTCTTTATCAGCAAACGGTTAACCGATTCAGCGATCTAGAACCTCAGAATGGCTTTTTATGAGATTACAGCTCATTATCAGCAAAGGATTGACCGATTTGGTGATCTAGAACCTTAGGATAGCTTGTTATGAAATTATAGCCCATTATCAGTGAATGGTTGACCGATTCAGCGATCTAGAATCTCAGAATGGTTTGTTATGAGATTGTAGCTTGTTATCAGTGAATGGTTGACCGATTCAGCAATCTAGAATCTCAGAATGGCTTGTTATGAGATTCAGCTCATTATCAGTGAACAGTTGACCGATTTCGCAATCTAGAACCTTAGAACGGCTTGTTATGAGATTATAGCTCATTATCTAAAAATGGTTGAATGATTCAGTGATATAGAACCTCAGAACAACTATTTATGAGATTGTAGCTCATTATCAGTGAAGGGTTGACCAATTTGGTAATCTAGAACCTCAGAATGGCTTGTTATGAGATTACAGCTCATTATCAGCAAATGGTTGACTGATTCAGCGATCTAGAACCTTAGAACAACTTGTTAGAGATTACAGCTCATTATCAATGAGCGGTTGACTAATTTGGTGATCTAGAACCTCATTATAGCTTGTTATGAGTTTATAGCTCATTATCAGCAAATGATTGACCGATTCGGTGATCTAGAACCTCAGAACGACTTGTTATGAGATTGTTGGTCATTAGCAGTGAACGATTGTCTGATTCAGAAATTGAGAATCTCAGTATAGCTTGTTATGAGATTGTAGCTCATTATGAGTGAACGGTTGACTAATTCAGCGATTTAAAAACTCAGAATGACTTGTTATGAGATTATAGCTCATTATCAACAAATGGTTGACCGATTCAGCAATCTAGAACCTCAGAATGACTTGTTATGAGATTTTAGCTCATTATCACTGAACGGTTGACCGATTTAGCAATCTAAAATCTCAAAATGACTTGTTATGAGATTATAGCTCATTATTAGTGAATGGTTACCGATTGGGTGATCTAGAACCTCAAAATGGCTTGTTATGAGATTATAGCTCATTATCAGCAAATAGTTGACTGATTCAGTGATCTAGAACCTCATAATGACTTGTTATGAGATTGTAGCTCATTATCAGTGAATGGTTGACCGATTCGGTGATCTAGTATCTCAAAATGGCTTGTTATGAGATTATAGCTCATTATCAGTGAACATTTGACCAATTCAGTGATCTAGAACCTTAGAATGACTTCATATGAGATTGCAGCTCATTATTAGCAACCAGTTGATCGATTTGGTGATCTAGAACCCTAGAATAGCTTTTTATGAGATTGTAGCTCATTATCATCAAATGATTGACCAATTCGGTAAGCTAGAACCTCAGAATGGCTTGTTATTAGATTATGGCTCATTATCAACAAACAGTTGATTGATTCGGTGATCTAAAACCTCAGAATGTCTTATTATGAGATTACAGCTTATTATCAGCAAATGGTTGACCAATTCGGTGATCTTGAACCTCAGAATGGCTTGTTATAAGATTACAGCTCATTATCAGTGAATGGTTGACCGATTCAGTGCTCTAGAACCTTAGAACGACCTGTTATAAGATTATAGCTCATTATAAGCAAATGGTTGACCGATTCGGTGATCTAGAACCTAAAAATAGCTTGTTATGAGATTACAGGTCATTATCAGCAAACGGTTGACCAATTTGGTGATCTAGAACTTCAAAATGGCTTGTTATGAGATTACAGCTCATTATCACCAAACAGTTTACCGATTCGGTGATCTAGAACCTCAGAATGACTTGTTCTGAGATTGTAGCTCATTATCAGTGAAAGGTTGACTGATTCAGCAATCTAGAATGTCAAAATGACTTGTTATGAGATTATAGGTCATTATTAGTGAACAATTGACTGATTTGGTGATATAAAACCTCAAAACATCTTGTTATGAGATTACAGCTCATTATCAGCAGATAGTTGACCGTTTCGGTGATCTAGAAACTCAGAATGACTTGTTATGAGATTGTAGCTCATTATTAATGAATGGTTGATCGATTTGATAATTTAGAATCTTAGAATAGCTTGTTATGATATTATATCTCATTATCAGCAAACAGTTGACTGATTCGGAAATATATAATGTCAGAATGACTTGTTATGAGATTACAGCTCATTATCAGCAAATAGTTAACCGATTCAGCGATCTAGAACCTCAGAATGGCTTATTATGAGATTGTAGCTCATTATCAGTGAATGGTTGACCGATTCGGTGATCTAGAACCTCAAAACCGCTTGTTATGAAATTACAACTCATTATCAGCAAATGGATGACCAATTCAATGATCTAAAACCTTAGAACGGCTTGTAATGAGATTACAGCTTATTATTAATGAATGGTTGACTGATTCAATGATCTAGAACCTTAGAATAGCATGTTATGAGATTACAGCTCATTATCAGCAAACGGTTGACCGATTCGGCAATCTAAAACCTCACAATGACTTGTTATGAGATTGTAGCTCATTATCAGTGAACGGTTAACCAATTCGGCTATCTAGAATCTCATAATGACGTTTTATGAGATTACAGCTAATTATCAGCAAACGGTTGACTGATTTGGCAATTTAGAACCTCAGAATGGCTTGTTATGAGATTGTAGCTTATTATTAGTGAACGATTGACTGATTTAGCAATCTAAAACCTTAGAATGGCTCATTATGAGATTACAGCTCATTATCAGCAAACAGTTGACCGATTCAGTGATCTAAAAGCTTAGAATGGCTTATTATGAGATTACAGCTCATTATCAGCTAACGGTTGATCGATTTAGTGATCTAGAACCTCAAAATAGCTTGTTATGAGATTACAACTCATTATGAGAAAACACTTGACCGATTTGGTGATCTAGAACCTCACAATGACTTCTTATGAGATTATGCCTCATTGTTAATGAATGGTTGGCTGATTCGGTGATCTAGAATGTCAGAATGACTTGTTATGAGATTATAGCTCATTATTAGTGAATGGTTAATCGATTCAGCGATCTAGAACCTTAGAACAACTTTTCATGAGATAACAGCTCATTATCAGCAAACGATTGACTAATTCGGTGATCTAGAACCTCAAAATGACTTGTTATGAGATTACAACTCATTATTAACAAATGGTTGACTGATTTAGTGATCTAGAACCTCAAAATGACTTGTTATGAGATTACAGCTCATTATCAGTAAACGGTTGACTGATTCGGTGATCTACAACCTCAGAACAGCTTGTTATGAGATTACAGCTCATTATCAGTGAACGGTTGACCGATTCAGAAATCTAGAATCTCAAAATGGCTTGTTATGAAATTGTAGCTCATTATCAACAAACGGTTGACCGATTCGGTCATCTAGAACCTCAAAATGACTTGTTATGAGTTTACAGCTTATTATCAGTGAACGGTTGACTGATTCGATGATCTAGAACCTCAGAATGGCTTGTTATAAGATTACAACTCATTAACAGCAAATGATTGACCGATTCGGTGATCTAGAATCTCAAAATGACTTGTTATGAGATTACAACTCATTATCAGTGAACGGTTGACCAATTTGGTGATCTAGAATCTCAGAATGGCTTGTTATGAGATTATAGCTCATTATCAGCAAACAGTTGACCGATTCCATGATCTAGAACCTTAGAATAGCTTGTTATGAGATTACAGCTCATTATCAGTGAACGGTTGATCAATTCGGCAATCTAGAATCTTAGAATAGCTTGTTATGAGGTTAGAGCTCATTAGCAGCAAACGGTTGACCGATTTGATGATCTAGAACCTCAAAATGGCTTGTTATGAGATTACAGGTCATTATCAGCAAATGGTTGACCAATTCGGTGATCTAGAACCTCAGAATGACTTATTATGAAATTATAACTTATTATCAGTGAATGGTTGACTGATTTGGTGATCTAAAATCTTAGAATGGCTTGTTATGAGATTGTAGCTCATTATCAGTGAATGGTTTACTGATTCGGTGATCTAGAATCTCAGAATAACTTGTTATGGTTGACCGATTCAGCGATGTGGAACCTCAGAATGACTTATTATGAGATTGTAGCTCATTATCGGCAAATGATTGACCGATTCAGTGATTTAGAACCTCAAAATATCTTGTTATGAGATTACATCTCATTATCAGTAAATGATTGACTGATTCAGCGATCTAGAACCTCAGAATGGCTTGTTATGAAATTATAGCTCATTATTAGTGAATGGTTGATTGATTCAGCGATCTAAAATCTCAGAATGGCTTGTTATGAAATTATAGCTCATTACCAGTGAACAGTTGACCGATTCAGCGATCTAAAATCTCAGAATGGCTTGTTATGAGATTGTAGCTCATTATTAGTGAATGCTTGACCAATACAGCCATCTAGAATCTCAGAACATCTTGTTATGAGATTGCTGCTCACTATCAGCGAACGGTTGACCGATTTAGTGATGTGAAACCTCAGAATGACTTGTTATGAGATTTTAGCTAATTATCAGCAAATGATTGACCGATTCAGTGATCTAGAACCTGAGAATGACTTCTTATGATATTATAGCTCATTATCAATGAACTGTTGACCGATTCGGTTATCTAGAACCTCAGAATGGCTTGTTATGAGATTATAGCTCATTATCAATGAATGGTTGACCGATTTGGTGATCTAGAACCTCAGAATGGCTTGTTATGAGATTACAGCTCATTATTAGCAAATAGTTGACTGATTTAGTGGTCCAGAACCTTAGAATGACTTGTTATGAGATTGTAGGTCATTATCAATGAATAGTTGACCTATTTGGCGATCTAGAATCTTAGAATGGCTTGTTATGAGATTGTAGCTCATTATCAGTAAACAGTTGACCGATTTGGTGATCTAGAACCTCAGAACTAGTTGTTATGAGATTACAACTCATTATCAATAGATAGTTGACCGATTCAGTGATCTAGAACCTCAGAATGGCTTGTTATAAGATTGTAGCTCATTATCAGTGAATGGTTGATCGATTCAGTGATCTAGAATGTTAGAATAGGTTATTATGAGATTATAGCTCATCATCAGCAAATGTTTGACCGATTCGGCGATCTAGAACCTTAGAATGGCTTGTTATGACATTACAGCTCATTATCAGTGAACGATTGACCGATTCGGCGATCTAGAACCTCAAAATAGGTTGTTATGAGATTATAGCTCATTATCAGCAAAAAGTTGACCAATTCGGCGATCTAGAACCTCAGAATGACTTGTTATTATATTTTAGCTCATTATCAGTGAAGGGTTGACCAATTTGGTGATCTAGAATCTCAGAATGACTTGTTATGAGACTACAACTTATTATCAGTGAATGGTTGACCGATTCGGTAATCTAGAACATCAGAATAGCTTATTATGAGATTAAAGCTCATTATCAACAAATAGTTGACTGATTCGGTGATCTAGAACCTGTGAATGACTTGTTATGAGATTATAGCTTATTATTAGTGAACGATTGATCAATTCAGTGATCTAGAATCTCAGAATGGCTTGTTATGAGATTGTAGCTCATTATCATTGAACGATTGACCAATTTGCCTATCTAGAACCTTAGAACTACTTATTATAAGATTACAACTCGTTATCAGCAAATGGTTGACCGATTTGGTGATCTAGAACCTCATAATGGCTTGTTATAAGATTGTAGCTCATTATCAGTGACTTATTGACCGATTCGGCGATCTAGAACCTCAGAATGACTTGTTATGAGATTACAGCTCATTATCAGCAAACAATTGACTGATTTGGTGATCTAGAACCTTAGAATGATTGTTATAAGATTGTAGCTCATTATGAGTGAATGGTTGACCGATTCGGTGATCTAGAATCTCAGAATGGCTTGTTATGAGATTATAGCTCATTATCAGTGAATAGTTGATTAATTCGGTGATCTAAAACCTCAGAATGGCTTGTTATGAGATTATAGCTCATTATCAGCAAATGGTTGACCGATTCGGTGATGTAGAACCTCAAAATGGCTTGTTATGATATTGTAGCTCATTATCAGCAAATGGTTGACCAATTCAGTGATTTAGAACCCCAGAACAACTTGTTGTGAGATTACAGGTCATTATCAGCAAACGGTTGACCGATTTAGCGATCTAGAACCTCAGAACAACTTATTATGAGATTGCAGCTCATTATCAGTGAATGATTGACCGATTCGACAATCTAGAACCTTAGAACGGCTTGTTATGAGATTACAGCTCATTATCAGCAAACTATTGATCGATTTGGTGATCTAGAACCTCAAAATGACTTGTTATGAGATTGTAGCTCATTAGCAGTGAACGGTTGTCTGATTTGGAAATCTAGAATCTCAGAATGGCTTGTTATGAGATTGTAGCTCATTATCAACAAACGGTTGACCGATTCGGTTATCTAGAACCTCAGAACGGCTTGTTATAAGATTATAGCTCATTATCAGCAAATAGTTAACTGATTCAGTGATCTAGAACCTCAGAACATCTTGTTATGAGATTGTATCTCTTTATCAGTGAATTGTTCACCGATTCGGTGATCTAGAATCTCAAAATGGCTCGTAATGAGATTAAAGCTCATTATGAGAAAACGGTTGACCGATTCGGCAATCTAGAACCTTAGAATGACATGTTATGATATTACAACTCATTATCAGCGAATGGTTGACCGATTCGGTGATCTAGAACCTCAGAATGGCTTGTTATGAGATTACAGCTTATTATTAGCAAATAATTCACCGATTCGGTGATTTAGAAGCTCAGAATGACATGTTATGAGATTACAGCTCTTTATTAGCAAACAGTTAACTGATTCAGCAATCTAGAACCTCAGAATGACTTGTTATGAGATTGTAGCTCATTATCAGTGAATGGTTGACAGATTCAATGATCTAGAATCTCAAAATGGCTTGTTAAGAGATTCTAGCTCATTATCAATGAACGGTTGACTGATTTAGTGATCTAGAACCTCAGAACGGCTTGTTATAAGATTACAACTCATTATCAGCAGATCATTGACCAATTCAGTGAACTAGAACATCAAAATAGTTTGTTATGAGATTATAGCTCATTATCATCAAATGGTTGACCGATTTGGCGATCTAGAACCTCAGAATGACTTGTTATAAGATTATAGCTCATTATCAGTGAATGGTTGACGGATTCATTAATCTAGAATCTTAGAATGACTTGTTATGAGATTGTAGCTCATTATCAGTGAATGGTTGACCAATTCAGCAATTTAGAACCTCAGAATAGCTTGTGATGAGATTACAGCTCATTATCAGCAAATGGTTGAGTGTTTCAGTGATCTAGAACCTCAGAATGGCTTGTTATGACATTATAGCTCATTATTAGTGAATGGTTGACCAATTCAGTGATCTAGAACCTCAGAACAGCTTATTATGAGATTACAGCTCATTATTAGCAAATGGTTGACTGATTCGATGATCTAGAACCTCAGAACAACTTGTTATGAGATTATAGCTCATTATCAACAAACGATAAACTGATTCAGTGATCTAGAATCTCAGAATAACTTGTTATGAAATTACAGCTCATTATCAGTGAACGGTTGATCAATTCGGTGATCTAGAACCTCAGAACGACTTGTTATGAGATTAAAGCTCATTATCAGCAAACCAATTTGGCGATATAGAATCTTAGAATGACTTGTTATGAGATTGTAGCTCATTATCAGTGAATGGTTGAACAATTTAGCAATCTAGAATCTCACAATGACTTGTTATGAGATTGTAGCTCATTATTAGCAAGCGGTTGACCGATTTGGCGATCTAGAACCTCATAATGACTTGTTATGAGATTACAGCTCATTATCAGCAAATGGTTGACCGATTGGGCGATCTAGAACCTTAGAACGACTCGTTATGATACTACAACTCATTATCAGTGAACTATTGACCGATTTGATGGTCTAGAACCTTAAAATAGCTTGTTATGAGATTATAACTCATTATCAGCAAACGGTTGATCGATTCGGTGATCTAGACCCTCAAAAGGAATTATTATGAGATTGTTGCTCATTATTAGTGAACGATTGACTGATTCGGCGATCTAGAATCTTAGAATGACTTGTTATGAGATTACAACTCATTATCAGTAAACTGTTGACCGATTCAGCATTCTAGAAGCTCAGAATGACTTGTTATGAGATTACAGCTCATTATCAATAAATGATTGACCAATTTGGTGATCTAGAACTTCAAATTGACTTGATATGAGATTATACCTAATTATCAGTGAATGGTTGACCAATTTGGTGATCTAGAATCTCAGAATGACTTGTTATAAGATTTTAGCTCATTATCAGTGAACAGTTGATCAATTCGGCGATCTAGAACCTCAAAACGGCTTGTTATGAGATTACAGCTCATTATCAGTAGATGATTGACCGATTTGGTGATCTAGAACCTCAGAATGGCTTGTTATAAGATTATAGCTAATTATCAGCAAATGGTTGACTGATTCAGTGATCTAAAACCTCAGAATAGTTTGTTATGAGATTATAACTCATTATCAGTAAACAATTGATTGATTCGGTGATCTAGAACCTCAGAATACCTTATTATGAGATTGTAGCACATTATCAGTTAACGATTGACTGATTTGATGATCTAAAATCTCAGAATGACTTGTTATGAGACTACAGCTCATTATCAGTGAACGGTAGATTGATTCAGCAATCTAGAACCTCAGAATAGTTTGCTATGAGATTATAGCTCATTATCAACAAATAGTTGACCGATTCAGTGATCTAGAACCTCAGAATGACTTGTTATGAGATTGTAGCTCATTATCAGTGAATGGTTGACCAATTTGGCGATCTAGAATCTCAGAATAGATTGTTATGAGATTTTAGGTCATTATCAGTGAACGGTTGACCCATTCGGCTAGCTAGAACCTCAGAATGGCTTGTTATGAGATTATAGACCATTATCAACAAACGGTTGACCAATTTGGTGATCTAGAACCTTAAAATAGCTTGTTGTGAGATTGTAGCTTATTATCAGTGAACGGTTGACTGATTCAGCAATCTAGAACCTCAGAATGACTTGTTATGAGATTATAACTCATTATCAACAAATAATTGACTGAATCAGCGATCTCGAACCTCAGAATGACCTGTTATGAGATTGTAGCTCATTATCAGCAAATAGTTGACCGATTCATCGATCTAGAATCTCAGAATGGCTTGTTATGAGATTAGAGCTCATTATCAGTGAACAGTTGATTGATTCGGCAATCTAGAACTTTAGAATGGCTTATTATGAGATTACAGCTCATTATCAACAAACGGTTGACCGATTTAGCGATCTAGAACCTCAGAATGACATGTTATGAGATTATAGCTCATTATCAGTGAATGGTTGACCGATTCAGTGATCTAGAACCTCAGAAAAGCTTGTTATGAGATTACAGCTCATTATTAGCAAATAGTTGACTGATTTGGTGATCTAGAACCTTAGAACGACAATGAGATTAAAACTCATTATCAGTGAACAGTTGACCGATTCGGCAATCTAGAATCTCAAAATTACTTTTTATGAGATTATATCTCATTATCAGCGTACGGTTGACTAATTCAGCAATCTAGAACCTCAGAATATCTTGTTATGAGGTTACAACTTATTATCAGCAAATGGTTGACCGATTCGGTGATCTAGAATCTCAGAATGGCTTGTTACGAGTTTGTAGCTTATTATTAGCGAATAGTTGACTGATTTAGTGATCTAGAACCTCAGAATAGCTTGTTATGATATTATAGCTTATTATCAGCAAACGGTTGACCGATTCAGTGATCTAGAACCTTAGAATGGCTTGTTAGTAGATTATAGCTCATTATCAGCAAATGATTGACCGATTTGGTGATCTAAAACCTCAGAAAGGCTTGTTATGAGATTGTAGCTCATTATCAGTGAACGGTTGACCAATTTTTTTGATTTAGAATCTTAGACCGGCTTGTTATGAGATTACAGCTCATTATCAGTTAATGGTTGACCAATTCGGCGATCTAGAATCTCAGACCAGCTTGTTATGAGATTACATCTCATTATCAGTGAACGGTTGACCGATTCGGCGATCTACAATATCAAAATGGCTTGTTATGAGATTACAGCTCATTATCAGTGAACGGTTGACCGATTCGGCAATCTTGAATCTTAGAATGGCTTGTTATGAGATTATAGCACATTATCAGCAAATGGTTGACCGATTTGGCGATCTAGAACCTCAGAATGGCTTGTTATGTGATTACAGCTCATTATCAGAGAATGGTTGACCGATTTGATGATCTAGAATCTTAAAATGGCTTGTTATGAGATTATAGCTCATTATTAGTGAACGGTTGACCGATTCGATGATCTAGAATCTCAGAATGTCTTGTTATGAGATTGTAGCTCATTATCACTGAATGGTTGACCGATTCAACGATCTAGAATCTCAGAATAGTTTATTATGAGATTACAGCTCATTATGAATGAACAATTGACTGATTTAATGATCTAGAACCTCAAAATGGCTTGTTATGAGATTACAACTTATTATCAGCAAATCGTTGACCGATTTGGCAATCTATAACCTCAAAATGGCTATTTATGAGATTATAGGTCATTATCAGTGAACGGTTTACCGATTTGGTGATCTAGAACCTTAGAATGGCTTGTTATGAGATTACATCTCATTATCAGTGAACGATTGACCGATTCAGTGATCTAGAACCTCAGTATAGCTTGTTATGACATTACAGCTCATTATCAGCAAATGGTTGACCAATTTGGCGATCTAAAAACTCAGAATGACTTGTTATGAGATTGTAGCTCATTAGCAGTGAACGATTGTCTGATTTGGAAATTGAGAATCTCATAATGGCTTGTTATGAAATTGTAGCTCATTATGAGTGAACGGTTGACCGATTCAGCTTTTTAGAACCTTAGAATGGCTTGTTATGAGATTAGAGCTCATTATCAGCAAAAGGTTGACCAATTCGGTGATCTAGAACTTTAGAATGGCTTGTTATGAGATTGTAGCTTATTATCAGTGAATGATTGACCGATTCATTGATCTAAAAACTCAGAATGACTTATTATGAGATTATAGCTCATTATCAGCAAACGGTTGACCGATTCAGTGATCTAGAACCTCAGAATGACTTGTTATGAGATTGTAGCTTATTATCAGTGAACTGTTGACCAATTCAGTGATCTAGTATCTTAGAATGGCTTGTTATGACATTGTAGCTCATTATCAGTGAATAGTTGACCCATTCAGCGATCTAGAACCTTAGAACGGTTTCTTATAAGATTACAGCTCATTATCAGTAAACGGTTAACCGATTCAACAATCTAGAACCTCATAATGGCTTTTTATGAGATTGTAGCTCATTATCAACAAATGATTGACCGATTCGGTGATCTAGAACCTCAGAAAAACTTGTTATGAGATTACAGCTCATTATCAGCAAATGGTTGACCGATTTGAAGATCTAGAACCTTAGAATGGCTTGTTATGAGATTACAGCTCATTATCAGCCAATGGTTGATCAATTCGGTGATCTAAAACTTCAGAATAGCTTGTTATGAGATTACAACTCATTATCAACGAATGGTTGACCGATTCAGCTATCTAGAACCTTAAAATAGTTTGTTATGAGAATATAGCTCATTATTAACAAATAGTTGACCGATTCAGCGATCTAGAACCTTAGAATGACTTGTTATGAGATTGTAGCTCATTATCATCAAACGGTTGACTGATTCGATGATCTAGAATCTTAGAATGGCTTGTTATGAGATTACAGCTCATTATCAGTGAATGGTTGACCGATTCGGTGATCTAGAACCTTAGAACAGCTTATTATGAGATTATAGCTCATTATCAACGAATGATTGACCGATTTGGTGATCTAGAATCTTAGAATACCTTGTTATTAGATTACAGCTCAGTATCAGCAAACGGTTGACCGATTCGACAATCTAGAACCTCAGAATGGCTTGTTATGAGATTACAGCTCATTATCAGCAAATGGTTAACCGATTCGGTGATCTAGAATCTTAGAATGGCTTGTTATGAGATTACAGCTCATTATTAGCAAACGGTTGACCTATTTGGTGATTTAGAACCTCAGAATGGCTTGTTACGAGATTATAGCCTATTATCAGTAAATAGTTGATCGATTCGACAATCTAGAACCTCAAAATGGCTTTTTATGAAATTATCACTCATTATCAGTGAATGGTTGACCGATTCAGCTATTTAGAATCTCAGAATGGCTTGTTATGAGATTATAGCTCATTATCAGCGAACGGTTGACCGATTCGGTGATCTAGAATCTTAGAATAGCCTGTTATGAGATTGTACCTCATTATCAGTGAACGGTTGACCGATTCAGCGATGTGGAACCTCAGAATGACTTGTTATGAGATTGTAGCTAATTATCAGTAAATGATTGACCGATTCGGTAATCTAGAACCTCAGAATAGCTTGTTATGAGATTATAGCTCATTATCAGCAACCGATTGACCGATTCAATGATCTAGAACCTCAAAATAGCTTGTTAATAAATTATAGCTCACTATCAGTGAACGGTTGACTGATTCAATGATCTAGAATCTCAGAACGGCTTGTTATGAGATTATAGCTCATTATAAGTGAACGCTTGACCGATTCAGCGATCTAGAATCTCAGAATAGTTTGTTATGAGATTGCAGCTCATTATCAGCGAACGGTTGACTGATTCAGCGATGTGGAACCTCAGAATGACTTGTTATGAGATTGTAGCTCATTATCAGTAAATAATTGACCGATTCAGTGATCTAGAACCTCAGAACGGCTTGTTATGAGATTATCGATCATTATTAGTGAATGGTTGACCAATTTGGCGATCTAGAGCCTCAAACCAACTTGTTATGAGATTACAGCTCATTATCTGTGAATGGTTGACTGATTCAGTGATCTAGAACCTTAGAACAGCTTGTTATGAGATTATAGCTCATTATCAGCAAACCTTTAATCGATTCGGCAATCTAAAATTTTAGAATGACTTGTTATGGGATTGTAGCTCATTATCAGCAAATGGTTGACCGATTCGTTGATCTAGAATCTTAAAATGGCTTGTTATGAGATTACAACTCATTATTAGTGAACGGTTGACTGATTCAGTGATCTAGAATCTCAGAATTGCTTGTTATAAGACTACAACTCATTATCAGCAAACGGTTGACCAATTCAGCGATCTAGAACCTTAGAATGTCTTATTATGAGATTACAACTCATTATCAGTGAATGGTTAACTGATTCGGCAATCTAGAACCTCAGAATGGCTTGTTTTGAGATTAAAGCTCATTCTCAGCAAATGGTTGACCGATTCGGTGATCTAGAACCTTAAAATGACTTGTTATGAGATTGTGGCTCATTATCAGTGAATGGTTGAAAGATTTGGCGATCTAGAATCTCAGAATGGCTTGTTATGAGATTGTAGCTCATTAATAGTAAACGGTTGACCGATTCAGTGATCTAGAACCTCAGAATGACTTGTTATAAGATTGTAGCTCATTATAAGCAAATGGTTGATCGATTCGGTGATCTAGAATGTCATAACATGTTGTTATGAGATTATAGCTCATTATCATCAAATGGTTGACTGATTCAGCGATCTAGAACCTTAGAATGGCTTGTTATGAGATTACAACTCATTATCAGTGAATAGTTGACTGATTCAGTGATCTAGAACCTTAGAATAGCTTGTTATGAGATTATAACTCATTATCAGCAAACGGTTGATCGATTCGGCGATCTAGAATCTCAGAATGACTTGTTATGAGACTACAGCTCATTATCAAGAAACAGTTGACTGATTCAATGACTTACAAGCTCATAATAGCTTGTTATGAGATTATAGCTCATTATCAGCAAACAATTGACTGATTCGGTGATCTAGAACCTAAGAATGCCTTGTTATGAGATAATAGCTTATTATGAGTGAATGGTTGACAAATTCAGTGATCTAGAATCTGAAAATGGTTTTTTATGAGATTGTAGCTCATTATTAGCGAACGGTTGACCGATTCAGCTATCTAGAACCTCAGAATGGCTTGTTATGAGATTACAACTCATTATCAATAAACGGTTGACCAATTCGGCAATCTAGAACCTCAGAATGGCTTATTATGAGATTGTAGCTCATTATCAATGAATTGTTGACCGATTCAGCGATCTAGAACCTCAGAATGACTTGTTATGAGATTACAGCTCATTATTAGCAAACAGTTGACTGATTCAATGATCCAGAACCTCAAAATGACTTGTTATGAGATTGTAGCTCATTATCAGTGAATTGTTGACCGATTCAACGATCTCAAATTTTAGAATGGGTTGTTATGAGATTATAGCTCATTATCAGTGAATGATTGACCAATTCAGCAATCTAGAACCTCAGAACGGCTTGTTATGAGATTACAGCTCATTATCAGCAAATGGTTGCTCGATCCAGCAGTCTAGAACCTTAGAATAGCTTTTTATGAGATTATAGCTCATTATCAGCGAACGGTTGACCAATTCGGTGATCTAGAACCCTAGAATAGCTTGTTATGAGATTACAGATCATTATCAACAAATGGTTGACTGATTCGGCGATCTAGAACCTCATAATGGGTTGTTATGAGATTACAGCTCATTATCAGTGAATGATTGACCGATTCGGTGATCTACAACCTCAGAATAGATTGTTATGAGATTACAACTCATTATTAGCAAATGGTTGATCGATTCGGTGATCTAGAACCTCTGAATGACTAGTTATGAGATTGTAGCTCATTAGCAGTGAATGGTTGTCTGATTCAAAAATCTAGAATCTTAGAATGGCTTGTTATAAGGTTGTAGCTCATTATCAGCGAACAGTTGAATGATTCAGCTATATAGAACCTTAGAACGGCTTGTTATAAGATTACAACTCATTATCAGCAAACGGTTAACCAATTTGGTGATCTAGAAACTCAGAATATCTTGTTATGATATTGTAGCTCTTTATCAGTGAATTATTCACCGATTCGGTGATCTAGAATCTCAGAACAGATTGTAATGAGATTAAAGCTGATTATCAGCAAACGGTTGACTGATTTGGTGATCTAGAACCTCAGAATGGCTTGGTATAATATTACAGCTCATTATCAGTGAACGGTTATCCAATTCGGTGATCTAGAACCTCAGAATGGCTTGTTATGAGATTATAGCTCATTATCAACAAACGCTTGACCGATTCAATAATCTAGAATCTCAGAATGACTTGTTATGAGATTGTAGCTCATTATAAGTGAACGGTTGACCGATTCGATAATCTAGAACCTCAGAATGGCTTGTTATGAGATTACAACTCATTATCAGCAAACGGTTGAGTGATTCAGTGATCTAGAACTTTAGAATGGCTTATTATGACATTACAGCTCATTATCAGTGAACGGTTGACCGATTCAATGATCTAGAACCTAAGAATGGCTTGTTAAGAGATTACAGCTCATTATCAGCAAATGGTTGACTGATTCAGTGATCTAGAACCTCAGAATGAATTGTTATAAGATTATAGCTCATTATCAGTGAATGGTTGACCGATTCAGCAATCTAGAATCTCAGAATAACTTGTTATAAGATTACAGCTAATTATCAGCGAACGGTTGATCAATTCAGGGATCTAGAACCTCAAAATGGCTTGTTATGAGATTATAGCTCATTATTAGCAAACCAATTTTGCGATCTAGAACTTCAGAATGACTTGTTATGAGATTGTAGCTCATTATCAGCAAACGGTTGAACAATTCAGTGATCTAGAATCTCAGAATGGCTTGTTATGAGATTGTAGCTCATTATTAGTGAGCGGTTGACCGATTCAACGATCTAGAATCTCAGAATGACTTGTTATGAGCTTGTAGCTCATTATCAGAGAATGGTTAACCAATTCAGAGATCTAGAATCTCAGAATGGCTTGTTATGAGATTGTAGCTTATTATTAGTGAACGGTTGACTAATTTGGTGATCTAGAACCTTAGAATGACTTGTTATGAGATTACAGCTCATTATCAGTAAACCGTTGACCGATTTGGTGATCTAGAACCTCAAAACAACTTGTTATGAGATTGTAGCTCATTATCAACAAATGGTTGACCGATTTGGTTATCTAGAACCTCAGAACAACTTGTTATGATATTACAGCTCATTATTAGAAAATAGTTGATGGATTCAGTGATCTAAAACCTCAAAATGGATTGTTATGATATTACAACTCATTATCAGTGAATCATTGACCAATTCAGTGGTCTAGAGCCTCAGAATAGCTTGTTATGAGATTACAGCTCATTATCAGCAAATGGTTGACCGATTCGGTGATCTAGAACCTCAGAACAACTTGTTATGAGATTGTAGCTCATTATCAGTGAATGGTTGACTGAGTCATTGATCTAGAATCTTAGAATGACTTGTTATGAGATTACAACTCATTATCAGCAAACGGTTGACCAATTTGGCAATCTAAAATCTCAGAATGACTTGTTATGAGATTACAGCTCATTATCAGCAAACGGTTGACTGATTCAGTGATCTAGAACCTCAGAATGACTTGTTATGAGATTGTAGCTAATTATCAATGAATGGTTGACCGATTTGGTGATATAGAATCTCTGAATGACTTGTTATGGGATTGTATCTCATTATCAGTAAATAGTTGATCGATTCGGTGATCTAGAACCTCAGAACGGCTTATTATGAGATTATAGCTCATTATCAGCAAATGGTTGACCAATTCAGTTATCTAAAACCTTAGAATGGTTTGTTATGAGATTGTAGCTCATTATTAGTGAATGATTGATTGATACGATGATCTAGAACATTAGAATGACTTGTTATGAGATTATAGCTCATTATTAACAAACAGTTGACTGATTCAGTGATCTAAAACCTCAGAATGGCTTGTTATGATATTACAGCTCATTATCAGTGAACGATTGACCGATTCGATGATCTAGAACCTTACAATAGCTTGTTATGAGATTACAGCTCATTATCAACAAACAGTTGACTGATTCAGCAATCTAGAACCTTAGAATTCCTTGTTATGAGATTATAGCTCATTATTAGTGAACGGTTGATCGATTCGGCGATCTAGAATCTCAAAATGACTTGTTATGAGACTACAACTCATTATCAGTGAACGGTTGACCGATTTGGTGATCTAGAACCTCATAACGGTTTGTTATGAGATTGCAACTCATTATCAGCAAACAGTTGACCAATTTGATGATCTAAAACCTTAAAATGACTTGTTATGATATTGTAGCTCATTATTAGTGAACAGTTGACCAATTTGGTGATCTAGAATCTTAGAATGGCTTGTTATGAGATTGTAGCTCATTATCAGTGAACAATTGACCCATTCAGCTATCTAGAACCTCAGAATGGCTTAGTATGAGATTACAGCTCATTATCAGCAAATGGTTGACCGATTCAGCAATCTAGAACCTCAGAATGGCTTGTTATGAGATTGTAGCTCATTATTAAGAAATGATTGACCGATTCGGCAATCTAGAACCTTAGAATGACTTGTTATGAGATTACAACTCATTATCAGCAAAAAATTGACTTATTCGGTGATCTAGAACCTCAAAATGACTTGTTATGAGATTGTAGCTCATTATCAGCAAATGGTTGACCGATTCATCGATCTAGAATCTCAGAATAGCTTGTTATGAGATTAGAGCTCATTATCAGTGAATGGTTGACCGATTCTATGATCTAGAACCTCAGAATGGCTTATTATGAGATTACAGCTTATTATCAATAAATGGTTGACCGATTCAATAATCTAGAACCTCAGAATGGCTTGTTATGAGATTGCAGCTCATTATCAGTGAACATTTGACCGATTTGGCGATCTAGAATCTCAGAATGGCTTATTATGAGATTACAGCTCATTATCAACAAACGGTTGACCGATTTGATGATCTAGAACCTCAGAATGGCTTATTATTAGATTACAGTTCATTATCAGCAAATGGTTGACCGATTCGGCGATCTAGAACCTCAGAACAACTTATTATGAGATTACAGCTCATTATCAGCAAACGGTTGACCGATTTGGTGAGCTAGAATCTTAGAATGGCTTCTTATGAGATTATAACTTATTATTAGTGAACGGTTGACCAATTCAACAATCTAGAATCTCAGAATGACTTATTATGAGATTGTGGCTCATTATTAGTGAATGGTTGACTGATTCAGAAATCTAGAACCTCAGAATGACTTGTTATGAGATTATAACTCATTATCAGCAAATGGTTGACCGATTCGGTGATCTAGAACCTCAGAATGACTTGTTATGAGATTGTAGCTTATTATCAATGAACGGTTGACTGATTCATCGATCTATAATCTTAGAATGACTTGTTATGAGATTACAGGTCATTATCAGCAAATGAACGACCGATTTGGCAATCTAAAACCTCAGAATGAATTGTTATGTGATTACAGCTCATTATCAGCAAACGGTTGACTGATTCAACGATCTAGAACCTCAGAATGACTTGTTATGAGATTGTAGCTCATTATCAGTGAATGATTGACCGATTTAGTGATCTAGAATCTTAAAATAACTTGTTATAACATTACAGCTCATTATTAGTGAATGGTTGATCGATTCAGCGATCTAGAACCTCAGAATGGCTTGTTATGAGATTACAGCTCATTATCAGCAAACAAATTTGGTGATTTAGAACCTCAGAATGACTTGTTATGAGATTGTAGCTCATTATCAGTGAACGGTTGAACAGTTTAGTGATCTAGAATCTGAAAATGGCTTGTTATGAGATTGAAGGCTCATTATCAGTGAGCGGTTGATCGATTCGACGATCTAGAACCTCAGAATGGCTTGTTATGAGATTACAGCTCATTATCAGCAAATGGTTGACTGATTCAGCAATCTAGATGTATGAATGACTTGTTATGAAATTATAGCTCATTATTAGCGAATGGTTGACTGATTTGGCGATCTAGAATCTCAGAACGGCTTGTTATGAGATTGTAGCTCATTATTAGCGAACGGTTGACCGATTTGGTGATCTAAAACCTTATAATGACTTGTTATGAGATTATAGCTCATTATCAGCAAATGGTTGACCAATTTGGTGATCTAGAACTTCAGAACAGCTTGTTGTGAGATTGTAGCTCATTATCAGTGAATGGTTGACCGATTTGGCGATCTAGAATCTCAGAATAGCTTGTTATGATATTACAGCTCATTATTAGCAAATAGTTGATAGATTCAGCGATCTAGAACCTCAGAATGGCTTGTTATGATATTATAGCTCATTATTAGTGAACCATTGACCGATTCAGTGGTCTAGAACCTTAGAATAGCTTGTTATGAGATTACAACTCATTATCAGCAAACAGTTGACTGATTCAGTGATCTAGAAACTCAGAATGACTTGTTGTGAGATTGTAGCTCATTATTAGTGAACGGTTGATTGATTCGGTGATCTAGAATCTTAGAATGACTTGTTATGAGATTACAACTCCTTATCAGCAAATGGTTGACCAATTCGGCAATCTAGAACCTTAGAATGACTTGTTATGAGATTACAGCTCATTATCAACAAATAGTTGACCGATTCAGCGATCTAAAACCTTAGAATGACTTATTATGAGATTGTAGCTAATTATTAGTGAACGGTTGACCGATTTCGCGATCTAAAATCTCTGAATGACTTGTTATGAGATTGTAGCTCATTATCAGTGAATAGTTGACCGATTCGGTGATCTAGAACCTCTAAACAACTTGTTATAAGATTACAGCTCATTATCAGTAGATGGTTGACCGATTCGGTGATCTAAAACCTCAAAATGGCTTGTTATGAGATTGTAGCACATTATTAGTGAATGGTTGATCGATATAGCGATCTAGAACATCAGAATGGCTTGTTATGAGATTACAGCTCATTATCAGCAAATAGTTGACTGATTCAGTGATCTAGAACCTTAGAATGGCTTGTTATGAGATTACAGCTCATTATCAGCGAACAATTGACTGATTCGGTGATCTAGAACCTTAGAATGATTTTTTATGAGATTACAGCTCATTATCAACAAATAGTTGACCTGTTTCAGTGATCTAGAACCTCAGAATGACTTGTTATGAGATTGTAGCTCATTATCAGTGAATGGTTGACCCATTTGGCAATCTAGAATCTCAGAACAGCTTGTTATGAGATTGGAGCTCATTATCAGTGAACGGTTGACCCATTCGGCTATCTAGAACCTTCGAATGGCTTGTTATGAGATTACAACTTATTATCAGCAAACGGTTGACCAATTCAGTGATCTAGAACCTCAGAACCACTTATTATGAGATTGTAGCTCATTATTAGATAACAGTTGACCGATTCGGCAATCTAGAACCTTAGAATGACTTGTTAAGAGATTACAACTTATTATTAGCAAATAATTGACTTATTCGGTGATCTAGAACCTTAGAATGACTTGTTATGAAATTGTAGCTCATTATCAGCAAATGGTTGACCAATTCGTTGATCTAGAATCTCAGAATGACTTCTTATGAGATTAGAGCTCATTATCAGTGAACGGTTGACCGATTCGGTGAGCTAGAACCACAGAATAACTTATTATGAGATTACAGATCATTATCAACAAATGGTTGACTAATTCAGTGATCTAGAACCTCAGAATGGCTTTCTATGAGATTGTAGCTCATTATTAGCGAACAATTGCCCGATTCAGTGATCTAGAACCTCAGAACAACTTGTTATGAGATTACAGCTCATTATTAGCAAATAGTTGACTGATTTATTGATCTAGAACCTCAGAACGATAATGAGATTAAAATTGATTATCAGTGAATGGTTGACCGATTTAGCAATCTAGAATCCTCAAATGACTTTTTATGAGATTACAGCTCATTATCAGTAAACAGTTGACTGATTCGGTGATCTAGAACGTTAGAATGGCTTGTTATGAGATTATAGCTCATTATCAGCAAACGGTTGACCGATTTGGTCATCTAGAACCTTGGAATGGCTTCTTATGAGATTATAGCTCATTATCAGTGAACGGTTGACCGATTCTGTGATCTAAAATCTCAGACGAGCTTGTTATGAGATTATAGCTCATTATCAGTGAATGGTTGACCGATTCGGTGATCTAAAACCTTAGAATGACTTGTTATGAGATTACAGCTCATTATTAGCATATGGTTGACCGATTCAGCGATCTAGAACCTTAGAATGGCTTGTTATGAGAATACAGCTCATAATCAATGAACGGTTGATCGATTCAGTGATCTAGAATCTTAGAATGACTTGTTATGAGATTACAACTCATTATTAGTGAACGGGTTACTGATTCGGTGATCTTAAATCTTAGAATAGCTTGTTATGAGATTGCAGCTCATTATTAGGAAATAGTTGACCGATTCGATGATCTATAACCTCAGAATGACTTGTGAGATTATAGCTTATTATTAGTGAACGGTTGACCGATTTGGTGATCTAGAACCTTAGAATGGCTTGTTATAAGATTACAACTCATTATCAGCAAATGGTTGACCGATTCAGTGATCTAGAACCTTAGAATGGCTTGTTATGAGATTATAGCTCATTATCAGTGAACGGTTGACCGATTTGGCAATCTAGAACCTCAAAATGGCTTGTTATGAGATTATAGCTCATTATCAGTGAATGGTTGACCGATTCGAAGATCTAGAATATTAGAATGGTTTGTTATGAGATTACAGCTCATTATCAGCAAACGGTTGACCGACTCAGGGATCTAGAACCTCAGAATAGCTTGTTATGAGATTACAGCTCATTATCAGTGAAAGGTTGACCGATTTGGTGATCTAGAATCTCAGAATGGCTTGTTATGAGATTACAGCTCATTATCAGCAAATGGTTGACCAATTTAGTGATCTAGAACCTCAGAATGGCTTGTTATAAGATTACAGCTCATTATCAACAAATGGTTGGCTGATTCGGTGATCTAGAACCTCAGAATAGCTTGTTATGAGATTATAGCTCATTATCAGCAAATGGATGACTGATTCGGTGATCTAGAACCTCAAAATGGCTTGTTATGACATTACAGCTCATTATCAGTGAATAATTGACCGATTCGGTGATCTAGAACCTTTGAACAACTTATTATAAGATTACAGCTCATTATCAACAAATGGTTGACCGATTCGGCAATCTAGAACCTCAGAATGACTATTTATGAAATTGTGCTCATTATCAGTGAACGGTTGACCGAATTAGTGATCTAGAACCTTAGAATGTCTTGTTATGATATTATAGCTCATTATCAGCTAATGGTTGACCGATTTGGTGATCTAGAACCTCAGAATGGCTTGTTATGAAATTACAGCTCATTATCAGTGAGTGGTTAACCGATTCAGCGATCTAGAACCTTAGTACAACTTGTTATAAGATTACAGCTCATTATCAGCACACAATTGACCGATTCAGTGATCTAGAACCTCAGAATGACTTGTTATGAGATTGTAGCTCATTAGCAGTGAACGGTTGTCTGATTCAAAAATTGAGAATCTCATAATGGCTTGTTGTGAGATTGTAGATCATTATCAGCAAATAGTTGACCAATTCGGCTATCTAGAACCTTAGAACAGCTTGTTACAAGATTATAGCTCATTATCAGCAAACAGTTGATGATTCGGTGATCTAGAACTTCAGAATGACTTGTTATGAGATTATAGCTCATTATCATGGAATGGTTGACTGATTCAGCGATCTAAAAACTTAGAATGACTTGTTATGAGATTATAGCTCATTATCAGCAAATGGTTGACCAATTTAGCAATCTAGAACCTTAGAATGACTTGTTATGGGATTGTAGCTCATTATCACTGAATGATTGACCGATTCAATGATCTAAAATCTCAAAATGACTTGTTATGAGATTATAGCTCATTATCACCAAATGGTTGATCGATTTAGTGATCTAGAACCTCAAAATAGCTTGTTATAAGATTACAGCTCATTATCAGCAAATGGTTGACCGATTTGGTGATCTAGAATGTCAGAATGACTTGTTATGATATTGTAGCTCATTATCAATGAACGGTTGACCGATTCGGCAATCTAGTATCTTAGAACAGCTTGTTATGAGATTGTAGCTCATTATCAATGAACGGTTGATCGATTCAGTGATCTAGAACCTCAGAAAGGCTTATTATGAGATTATAGCTCATTATCAACAAACGGTTGACCGATTCAGCAATCTAGAACTTCAAAATATCTTTTTATGAGATTGTAGCTCATTATCAGCAAACAATTGATCGATTCAGCGATCTAGAACCTTAGAACGGCTTGTTATGAGATTATAACTCATTATCAGCAAACAGTTGACTGATTCGATGATCTAGAACCTTAGAACAACTTGTTATGAGATTACAACTCATTATCAGCAAATAGTTGACCGATTCGGTGATCTAGAACATCAGAATGGCTTGTTATGAGATTACATCTCATTATCAATGAATGATTGACCGATTTAGCTATCTAGAACCTTAGAACAACTTGTTATGAGATTGCAGCTCATTATCAGCAAATGGTTGACTAATTCAGTGATCTAGAACCTCAGAATGACTTGTTATGAGATTACAACTCATTATCAGTGAATAATTGACCGATTCAGCGATCTAGAACCTCAGAATAGCTTGTTATGAGATTACAGCTCATTATAAGCAAACGATTGACTGATTCGGCAATCTAGAACCTCATAACATCTTGTTATGAGATTACAACTCATTATCACTGAACGGTTGACCAAATTGGTGATCTAGATCCTCAAAATGGCTTGTTATGAGATCACAGATCATTATCACCAAATAGTTTACCGATTTGGTGATCTAGAACCTTAGAATGACTTGTTATGAGATTGTAGCTCATTATCAACAAACGGTTGACCAATTCGGTGATCTAGATTCTCAAAATGACTTGTTATGAGATTATAGCTCATTATCAGCGAACGGGTGATTGATTCGATTATCTAGAACCTCAAAATAGCTTTTTATGAGATTACAGCTCATTATCAACAAACAGTTGACTGATTCAGTGATCTAGAACCTTAGAATGACTTGTTATGAGATTATAGCTAATTATCAATGAATGGTTGATCGATTTGGTGATCTAGAATCTCAGAATAGCTTGTTATGAGATTGTAGCTCATTATCAATGAACGGTTGATCGATTCGATGATCTATAATGTTAGAACAGCTTGTTATGAGATTGTAGCTCATTATCAAGGAATGGTTGACCGATTCGGTGATCTAAAAACTTAGAATAACTTGTTATGAGATTATAGTTTATTTTCAGCAAATGGTTGATTGATTAGCAATCTAGAACCTCAGAATGACTTGTTATGAGATTGTAGCTTATTATCACCGAACGGTTGACTGATTCAACGATCTAGAATCTCAAAATGACTTGTTATGAGATTATAGCTCATTATCGGTGAATGATTGACCGATTCAGTAATCTAGAACCTCAAAATAGCTTATGATGAGATTATAGCTCATTATCAGCAAACAGTTGACCGATTCGGTGATCTAGAACCTCAGAATGACTTATTATGAGATTGTAGCTCATTATCAGTGAACGGTTGACCGATTTGGCGATCTACTATCTCAGAATGGCTTGTTATGAGATTGTAGCTCATTATCAATGAACGGTTGACCGATTCAATGATCTAGAACCTCGGTTCAACTTTTTATGAGATTACAGCTCATTATTAGCAAATGGTTGACCGATTCAGCGATGTAGAACTTCAGAATTGATTTTTATGAGATTGTAGCTCATTATCAGCAAATGATTGACCGATTCGGCGTCTAGAACTTCAGAATGGCTTGTTATGAGATTACAGCTCATTATCATCAAACAGTTGACTGATTCAGTGATCTAGAACCTCAGAATGGCTTGTTATGAGATTACAGCTCATTATCAGCAAACAGTTGACCGATTCAGTGATCTATAACCTCAACATGGCTTGTTATGAGATTACAGCTCATTATCAGTGAATGGTTGACCGATTCGGCGATCTAGAACCTTAGAATGGCTTGTTATGAGATTACAGCTCATTATCAGCAAACCGTTGACTGATTCACCGATCTAGAACCTCAGAATGACTTTTTATGAGATTGTAGCTCATTAATAGTGAACGGTTGACTGTGTCGGTGATCTAGAACCTCTGAATGACTTGTTATGAGATTACAGTTCATTATCAGCAAACAATTGACTGATTCAGTGATCTACAACCTCAGAATGGCTTGTTATGAGATTATAGATCATTATAAGCAAACAGTTGACCAATTCGATGATCTAGAACCTTAGAATAGCTTGTTATGAGATTACAGCTCATTATTAGTGAACAGTTGACTGATTTGGTGATCTAGAACCTCAAAATGGCTTGTTATGAGATTACAACTCATTATCACAAAACAGTTTACCGATTCGGTGATTTAGAACCTTAGAATGACTTGTTATGAGATTATAGCTCATTATCAGTGAAAAGTTGACCAATTCGGTGATCTAGAATCTCAAAATGACTTGTTATGAGATTATAATTTATTATCAATGAACGCTTGACTGATTCGGTGATCTAGAACCTCAAAATAGCTTGTTATAAGATTACAGCTTATTATCAGCAAATGGTTGACCGATTTAACAATCTAGAACCTCATAATGACTTGTTATGAGATTGTAGCTCATTATCAATGAATGGTTGATCAATTCGGTGATCTAGAATCTCAGAATGGCTTGTTATAAGATTATAGCTCATTATTAGTGAATGGTTGACCGATTTAGCAATCTAGAATCTCAGAATGGCTTGTTATGAGATTGCAGCTCATTATCAGTGAACGGCTGACCGATTCGGTGATGTGGAATGTCAGAATGACTTGTTATGAGATTGTAGTTCATTATTAGAAAATGATTGATCGATTTAGTGATCTAGAATCTTAGAATGGCTTGTTATGAGATTACAACTCATTATCAGTGAACAGCTGACCGATTCGACAATTTAGAACCTCAGAATGACTTGTTATGAGATTACAACTCATTATCAGCAAATAGTTGACCGATTCGGTGATCTAGAACCTCAGAACATCTTGTTATAAGATTACAGCTGATTATCAGTGAATAGTTGACTAATTCGGTGATCTAGAAGCTCAAAATAGCTTGTTATGAGATTACAAATCATTATCAGCAAATGGTTGACTGATTCAACAATCTCGAACCTCAAAAGGACGTGTTATGAGATCGTAGCTCATTATCAGTGAACATTTGACCAATTTGGCGATCTAGAACCTCAATATGACTTGTTATGATATTACAACTCATTATCAGTGAAAGGTTGTTTGATTCGGCAATCTGGAACCTTAGAATGACTTGTTATGAGACTGTAGAACTTTAGAATGACCTGTTATAACATTGTAGCTCATTATCAGTGAACAGTTGACCGATTCGGTGAACTAGAATCTCAGAATGACTTGTTATGAGATTGTAGCTCATTATCAGTGAACAATTGACTGATTCGATGATCTAGAACCTCAGAATGGCTTGTTATGAGATTACAGCTCATTATCAGCAAACAATTGACCAATTCAGCTATCTAGAACCTTAGAATGGCTTGTTATGAGATTGTAGCTCATTATCAGTGAACGATTGACCAATTTGGTGATCGAGAACCTCAGAATGGCTTGTTATAAGATTACAGCTCATTATTAGCAAATGACTGACCGATTTGGCAATCTAGAACCTTAGAACGGCTTGTTATGAGATTATAGCTCATTATCAGCAAACGGTTGACTGATTCGGTGATCTAGAACCCCAAAATGGCTTGTTATGAGATTACAGCTCATTATCAGTGAACGGTTTACCGATTCAGCGATCTAGAATCTCAGAATGGCTTATTATGAGATTACAGCTCATTATCATTGAATGGTTGACCGATTCGGCAATCTAGAATCTCAAAATGGCTTGTTATGAGATTGCAGCTCATTATCAGCAAATGGTTGACCAGTTCGGCGATCTAGAATCTCAGAATGGCTTTTTATGAGATTGAAGCTCATTATCAGCAAACAGTTGAGCGATTCAGTGATCTAGAACCTCAAAATGACTTGTTATAAGATTACAGCTCATTATCAGAGAATAGTTGACCGATTCTGTGATCTAGAACCTCAGAATAGCTTGTTATGAGATTATAGCTCATTATTAGTAAATGGTCGACCGATTTGGCGATCTAGAACCTCAGAATGGCTCTTTATGAGATCACAACTCATTATCAGTGAATGGTCGACTGATTCGGCAATCTGGAACCCCAAAATGGCTTGTTATGAGATTACAACTTATTATCAATGAATGGTTGACTGATTCGGCAATGTAGAACCTCAAAATGACTTGTTATGATATTATAGCTTATTATTAGCAAACGGTTGACTGATTCTGTGATCTAGAACCTCAGAATGACTTATTATGAGATTACAGCTCATTATCAGTGAATGGTTGACCGATTCAGTGATCTAGAACCTCAAAATGGCTTGTTATGAGATTACAGCTCATTATCAGCAAATAGTTGAACTATTCGGTGATCTAGAACCTCAGAATGGCTTGTTATGAGATTACAGCTCATTATCATCGAACGGTTGACTGATTCGGCGATCTAGAATCTCAGAATGACTTGTTATGAGATTACAACTCATTATCAGTGAACGGTTGACCGATTCGGTGATCTAGAATCTCAGAATAGCTTGTTATGAGATTGTAGCTCATTATCAGTAAACAGTTGACCAATTCGGCAATCTAGAACCTCAAAATGGCTTGTTATGAGACTATAGATCATTATCAATGAATGGTTGACCGATTTGGTGATCTAGAACCTCAGAATGACTTCTTATGAGATTATAACTCATTATCAGCAAACGGTTGACTGATTCGGTGATCTAGAACCTCAGAATGACTTATTATGAGATTATAGCTCATTATTAGTGAACGGTTGATCGATTTGATGATCTAGAACCTCAGAATGACTTGTTATGAGATTATAGCTCATTATCAGCGAACAGTTGACCAATTTGGTGATCTAGAACCTCAGAATGGCTTGTTATAAGATTATAGCTCATTATCAATAAACGGTTGACCAATTCCGTAATCTAGAACTCCAGAATGGCTTGTTATGAGACTACAGCTCATTACCAATGAACGGTTGACCGATTCGGTGATCTAAAACCTTAGAAGGACTTGTTATGAGATTATAGCTCATTATGAGCAAACTATTGATTGATTCGGTGATCTAGTACCTCAGAATGACTTGTTATGAGATTACAACTCATTATCAGCAAATGGTTGACCGATTCGGTGATCTAGAACCTCAGAATAGCTTGTTATGAGATTACAGCTCATTATGAGTGAATGGTTGACTAATTCAGCTATTTGGAAGCTTAGAATGGCTTGTTTTGAGATTATAGCTCATTATAAGTGAACGGTTGACCGATTTGGTGATCTGGAATGTCAGAAGGGCTTGTTATGAGATTACATATCATTATTAGTGAATTGTTGATCAATTTGGCAATCTAGAACCTCAAAATAGCTTGTTATGAGATGACAGCTCATTATCAGCGAACGGTTGACCGATTTAGTGATCTAGAACCTCAGAATAGCTTGTTATGAGATTACAGTTCATTATCAACGAATGGTTGACCGATTCAGTGATATACAACCTCAAAATGGCTTGTTATGAGATTATAGCTCATTATCAATAAACGGTTGACCATTTTGGCAATCTAGAATCTCAGAATGGCTTGTTATGAGATTATAGCTCATTATCAGCAAACGGTTGACCAATTTGGTGATTTAGAACCTCCGAATGACTTGTTAAGATATTATAGCTCATTATCAGCAAACGATTGAATGATTCAGTGATCTAGAACCTCAAAATGGCTTGTTATGAGATTATAGCTCATTATCAATGAACGGTTGACCGATTCAGTGATCTAGAATCTCAGACTGGCTTGTTTTGAGATTACAGCTCATTATCAGCGAATGGTTGACGGATTCGGCGATCTAAAACTTGAGAACGGCTTGTTATGAGATTACAACTCATTATTAGCAAATGGTTGACCGATTCAGCGATCTAGAACCTCAGAATGACTTATTATGAGATGACAGCTCATTATCAGCAAATGGTTCACCAATTTGGTGATCTAGAATCTTAGAATGATTTGTTATGAGATTACAGCTCATTATCAGTGAACAGTTGACCCATTTGGTGATCTAGAATCTCAGAGTGGCTTGTTATGAGATTGTAGTTCATTATCAACAAGTGGTTGACCGAGTCGATGATCTAGAACCTCAGAATGACTTGTTATGAGATTACAACTCATTATCACCAAAGGGTTGACTGATTCAGTGATCTAGAACCTCAAAATGGCTTGTTATAAGATTATAGCTCATTATCAGCAAATGGTTGACTGATTCGGCAATCTAGAACCTTAGAATAGCTTGTTATGAGATTACAGCTCATTATTAGTGAATGATTGACTGATTTGGTGATCTAGAACCTCAAAATGGCTTATTATGAGATTACAGCTCATTATCAGCGAACGGTTGACCAATTCAATGATCTAGAATCTTAGAATGGATTGTTATGAGATTACAGCTCATTATCAACAAAAATTTAACCAATTTCATGATCTAGAACCTCAGAACGGCTTGTTATGAGATTATAGCTCATTATCGGGGAATGGTTGACCAATTTGGTGATCTATAATCTCAGAATGGCTTGTTATGAGATTATAGCTCATTATCAACAAACAGTTGACCGATTTGGCGATCTAGAACATGAGAATGGCTTGTTATGAGATTATAGCTTATTATCAGCAAACACTTGACCAATTCGGTGATCTAGAACCTCAAAATGGCTTATTATGAGATTACAACTGATTTTCAACAAATGGTTGACCGATTCGGTGATCTAGAACCTTAAAATGGCTTGTTATGAGATTACACCTCATTATCAGCAAACAGTTGATCAATTCGGCAATCTAGAACCTCAGAATGGCTTGTTATGAAATTATAGCTCATTATCAGTGAACGGTTGACGGATTCGGCGATCTAGAATCTAAGAATGGCTTGTTACAAGATTGTAGCTCATTATCAGTGAATGGTTGACTGATTTGGCGATCTAGAATCTCAGAATGGCTTGTTATGAGATTACAGCTCATTATCAGTTAACAATTGACCGATTTAGTGATCTAGAACCTCAGAACGGCTTATTATGAGATTACAACTCATTATCAGCAAATGGTTCACCAATTTGGCAATCTAGAACCTTAGAACTGCTTGTGATGAGATTACAACTCATTATCAGCAAACAGTTGACCTATTTGGTGATCTAGAACTTCAGAATGGCCTTTTATGAGATTGTAGCTTATTATTAGCGAATGGCTGACCGATTTGGCGATCTAAAAGGTCAAAATGACTTCTTATGAGATTATGGTTCATTATCAGTAAATGGTTGACCAATTCAGCAATCTAGATCCTCAGAAAGTCTTTTTATGAGATTATAGCTTATTACCACCGAACGGTTGACCGATATAGCGATCTAGAATCTCAAAATGACCTGTTATAAAATTATAGCTCATTATCAGCAAATAATCGACCGATTCAATGATCTAGAATGTCAAAATGGCTTGTTATGAGATTACAACTCATTATTAGCAAATGGTTGACCGATTCGGTGATCTAGAACCTCAGAATGACTTGTTATGAGATTGTATCTCATTATCAGTGAACGGTTGACCGATTTGGTGATCTAGTATCTCAGAACAGCTTGTTATGAGATTGTAGCTCATTATCAGTGAATGGTTGACCGATTCAGTGACCTAGATCCTCAAAATGGCTTGTTATGAGATTATAACTCATTATCAGCAAATAATTGACCGATTTGGCGATCTAGAACCTCAGAATGGCTTTTTATGAGATTGTAGCTCATTATCAGCAAACGATTGACCAATTCGGTGATCTAGAACCTCAGAATGGCTTGTTATGAGATTACATCTCATTATCAGCAAATAGTTGACTGATTTGGCAATCTAGAACCTCAAAATGACTTGCTATGAGATTACAGCTCATTATCAGCAAAGGGTTGACTAATTCAGTGATCTAGAACCTTAGAATGGCTTGTTATGAGATTTCAACTCATTATTAGCAAATGGTTGACCAATTTGGTGATCTAGAACCTCAGAATGGCTTTTTATGAGATTACAGCTCATTATCAGCAAACGGTTGATCGATTCAGCGATCTAAAACCTTAAAATGATTTGTTATGAGGTTGTAGCACATTATCAGTGAACGATTGACCAAGTTAGTGATCTAGAACCTCTGAATAATTTGTTATGAGATTACACCTTATTATCAGCAAATAGTTGACCGATTCGGTGATCTAAAACCTCAGAATGGCTTGTTATGAGATTACAGCTCATTATAAGCAAATGGTTGACTGATTGGGTGATCTAGAACCTTAGAACAACTTGTTATGAGATTACAGCTCATTATCAATGAACGGTTGACCGATTTGGTGATCTAGAACCTCAAAATAGCTTGTTATGAGAGTACAGCTCATTATCACAAAACGGTTTACCAATTCGGTGATCTAGAACCTTAGAGTGACTTGTTATGAGATTGTAGCTGATTATCAGTAAACGGTTGACCGATTTAGTGATCTAGAATCACAAAATCACTTGTTATGAGATTATAGCTCATTATCAGTGAACAGTTGACTGATTCGGTGATCTAGAACATCAAAATGGCTTGTTATGAGATTATAGCTCATTATCAGCAAATGGTTCACCGATTCGGCAATGTAGAAACTCAGAATGACTTGTTATGAGATTGTACCTTATTATCAATGAATGGTTGATCGATTCGGTGATCTAGAATCTCAGAATGGCTTGTTATGAGATTTTAGCTCATTATCAGTGAACGGTTGACCCATTCAGCAATCTATTACATCAGAACGGCTTGTTATGAGATTACATCTCATTATCAGCAAACAGTTGACCGATTCAGTGATCTAAAACTTAGAACAGCTTGTTATGAGATTTTAATTTATTATCAGCAAACGGTTGACCAATTTGGTGATCTAGAACCTCAGAATGGCTTGTTATGAGATTATAGCTTATTATCAGCAAACGGTTGATTGATTCAGTGATCTAGAACCTCAGAATGGCTTGTTATGAGATTACAACTCATTATCAATAAATAGTTGATTGATTCAGTGATCTAAAACCTCAGAACAGTTTGTTATGAGATTATAGCTCACTATCAGCAAATGGTTGACCGATTTGGCAATCTAGAACCTCAGAATGACTTGTTATGAGATTGTAGCTCATTATCAGTGAATGGTTGACCAATTTGGCAATCTAGAATCTCATAATGACTTTTTATGAGATTATAGCTAATTATCAGCAAGTGGTTGACCAATTCAGCGATTTAGAACCTCATAATGGCTTGTTATGAGATTGTAGCTCATTATCAGTGAACGGTTGACCAATTTGGCAATCTTGAATCTCAATATGACTTGTTATGAAATTACAGCTCATTATCAGTGAAAGGTTGTTTGATTTGGTGATCTAGAACCTCAGAATGACTTGTTATGAGATTACAGCTCGTCATCAGTAAATGATTGACTGATTCAACAATCTAGAACCTTAGAACGGCTTGTTATAGATTGTAGTTCATTATCAGTGAATAGTTGACCGATTCGGTGATCTAGAATCTCAGAATAGCTTGTTATGAAATTGTAGCTCATTATCACTGAACGGTTGACCGATTCATCGATCTAGAACCTTAGAACGGCTTGTTTTTAGATTATAGCTTATTTTCAGCAAATGATTGACCGATTTGGCGATCTAGAACCTCAGAATGGCTTGTTATGAGATTACAGCTCACTATTAGCAAACAGTTGAATGATTTGGCAATCTAGAACCTCAAAATGACTTATTATGAAATTACAGCTCATTATCAGTGAACGGTTGACCAATTTGGTGATCTAGAATCTTAGAACAGCTTGTTATGAGATTACAGCTCATTATCAGCAAACAGTTGACCGATTCAGTGATCTAGAACCTCAGAATGACTTGTTATGAGATTATAACTCATTATCAGTGAACGATTGACCGATTCGGTGATCTAGAACCACATAATGGCTTGGGATGAGATTACAACTCATTATCAGCAAACAATTTACTGATTCAATGATCTAGAACCTCACAATATATTTTTCTGAGATTATAGTTCATTATCAGCAAACGGTTGACCTATTCGATGATCTAGAATCTTAGAATGACTTGTTATGAGATTACAGCTCATTATCAGTGAACGATTGACTGATTTCACGATCTAGAATCTCAAAATAGCCTCTTATGAGATTGCAGCTCATTATCAGCAAATAGTTGACCAATTTGGTGATCTAGAACCTAAGAATGACTTGTTATGAGATTACAACTTATGATCAGTGAATGGTTGACTGATTCAGCGATCTAAAACCTCAGAATGGCTTGTTATGAGATTATAGCTCATTATTAGCAAACAGTTGACCGATTCAGCGATCTAGAACCTTAGAATGGCTTGTTATGAGATTACAACTCATTATTAGTGAACGGTTGACTGATTCAGTGATCTAGAATCTTAGAATGACTTGTTATGGGATTACAGGTCATTATCAGTGAACGGGTGACCGATTCAGCGATCTAGAATCTCAAAACAGCTTGTTATGAGATTGTAGTTCATTCTCAGCAAACAGTTTACCGATTCAGCGATCTAGAACCTCAGAATGACTTGTTATGAGATTATAGTTCATTATCAATGAACGGTTGACCGATTTGGTGATCTAGAACCTCATAATGTGTTGTTATGAGATTACAAGCTCATTATAAGTAAATGATTGACTGATTCGGTGATTTAGAACCTCAGAATGACTTGTTATGAGATTACAGCTTATTATCAGCGAACGGTTGACCGATTCAGCGATCTAGAACCTCAAAATAGATTGCTATGAGATTATAGCTCATTATCAGTGAACAGTTGACCAATTTGGCAATCTAGAATTTCAGAATGGCTTGTTATGAGATTACAACTCATTATCAACAAATGGTTGACCGATTCAGCAATCTAGAACCTCAGAATGGCTTTTTATGAGATTACAACTCATTATCAGTGAACGGTTGACCGATTTGGCGATCTAGAATCTCAGAATGTCTTGTTATGAGATTATAGCTCATTATCAGCAAATGGCTGACTGATTCGGCAATCTAGAACCTCAGAATGGCTTGTTATGAGAATACAGTTCATTATCAGCAAATGGTTGACCGATTCAGCGATGTAGAACCTCAGAATGGCTTGTTATGAGATTATAGCTTATTATCACCAAATGGTTGACCGATTCGGTGATCTAGAACCTCAGAATGGCTTGTTATAAGATTACAACTTATTATCAGCAAATGGTTGACCAATTCAGTGATCTAGAACCTCAGAACGGCTTGTTATGAAATTATAGCTCGTTATTAGTGAACAATTGATTGATTCGGCGATCTAGAATCTCAGAACAGCTTGTTATGAGATTGTAGCTCATTATCAGTGAATGGTTGACCGAGTCGGCTATCTAGAATCTCAGAATGGCTTATTATGAGATTACAGCTCATTATTAGCAAATAGTTGACCGATTCGGCAATCTAGAACCTCAGAATGGCTTGCTATGAGATTACAATTGATTATCTGTAAATGGTTGACCGATTTGGGGATCTAGAACCTCAGAACACCTATTTATGAGATTGTAGCTCATTATCAACAAACGGTTGACCGATTCAGCGATCTAGAACCTCAGAATGACTTGTTATGAGATTACATCTCATTATTAGCAAATGATTGACTGATTCAAGGATCTAGAACCTCAGAACAACTTGTTATGAGATTATAGCTCATTATCAACAAATGGTTAATCAATTTGGCGATCTCAAACCTCAGAATGACTTGTTATGAGATTACAACTCATTAGCAATGAACGGTTGTCTGATTCAGAAATTGAGAATCTCAGAATGGCTTGTTATGTGATTGTAACTCATTATGAGCGAATGATTGATTGATTTGGCTATCTAGAACCTTAGAATGACTTGTTATGAGATTACAGCTCATTATCAGTAAACGGTTGACTGATTCGGTGTTCCAAAATTTTAGAACAACTTGTTATGAGATTGTAGCTCATTATCAATGAATGGTTGACCGATTCAGCGATCTAAAAACTTAGAATGACTTGTTATGAGATTATAGCTCATTATCAGCAAATGGTTGACCAATTCAATAATCTAGAACCTCAGAATGACTTGTTATGAGATTATAGCTCATTATCACCGAATGGTTGACCGATTTAGTGATCTAGAATCTCAAAATGACTTGTTATGAGATTATAGCTCATTATCAGTGAACGGTTGATTGATTCAGCGATCTAGAACCTTTAAATGGCTTGTTATGAGATTATAGCTCATTATCAACAAACGGTTGACCGATTTGGTGATCTAGAATGTCAGAATGAATTGTTATGAGATTATAGCTCATTATCAGTGAACGGTTGATCGATTCAGTGATCTAGTATCTCAGAATGGCTTGTTATGAGATTATAGCTCATTATCAATGAATGGTTGACTGATTTAGCGATCTAGAACCTCAGAATGGCTTGTTATGAGATAACAGCTCATTATCAGCAAACATTTGACCAATTCAGTGATCTAGAACCTTAGAACAACTTTTTATGAAATTATAGCTCATTATCAGCAAATGATTGACTGATTCAGCGATCTAGAACCTCAGAATGGCTTGTTATGAGATTACAGCTCATTATCAGCAAATGGTTGACCGATCAGTGATCTAGAACCTCAGAATGACTTGTTTTGAGATTATAGCTCATTATAAGCAAATAGTTGACCGTTTTAGTGATCTAGAACCTTAGAATGTCTTTTTATGAGATTACAACTCATTATCAGTGAACGGTTGACCAATTTGGTGATCTATAACCTCAAAATGGCTTGTTATGAGATTACAGCTCATCACCAAATGGTTTACCGATTTGGTGCTCTAGAACATCAGAATGACTTGTTATGAGATTGTAGCTCATTATCAGTGAATAATTAAATAATTTGGTGATCTAGAACCTCAAAATGGCTTGTTATGAGATTAGATCTTATTATTAGCAAACGGTCAACCGATTCAGTGACCTAGAACCTCAGAATGACTTGTTATGAGATTGTAGCTCATTATAAATGAACGGTTGATCGATTCAGTGATCTAGAATCTCAGAACAGCTTGTTATGAGATTGTAGCTCATTATCAGTGAATAATTGACCAATTTAGTGATCTATAATGTTAGAATAGCTTGTTATGAGATTAGAGCTCATTATCAGCAAATGATTGACTTATTCGGCGATCTAGGGGATCTAAAACCTCAGAATGACTTGTTATGAGATTATGGCTCATTATCAGCGAACAGTTGACCGATTCAGTGATCTAGAACCTCAAAACAACTTGTTATGAGATTAAAGCTCATTATCAGCAAACGATTGATCGATTCAGTGATCTAGAATCTTAGAATGGATTATTATGAGATTACAGCTCATTATCAGCAAATGGTTGACCGATTTGCCAATCTAGAACCTTAGAATGACTTGTTATGAGATTACAACTCATTATCACCAAACAGTTGACCGATTCGGCAATCTAGAACTTCAGAATGAGTTGTTATGAGATTACAGCTCATTAACAGTGAATGATTGACCAATTTGGTGATCTAGAACCTTAGAATGGCTTGTTATGAGATTACAGCTGATTATCAGTTAATGGTTGACTGATTCAGCGATCTAGAAGCTTAGAATGACTTGTTATGATATTATAGGTCATTATAAGCAAATGGTTGACCGATTCGGTGATCTAGAACCTCAAAAGGACTTATTATGAGATTGTAGCTCATTATTAGTGAACGGTTGACTGATTTGGTGATCTAAAATCTCAATATGACTTGTTATGAGATTACAGCTCATTATCAGTGAAAGGTTGTTTGATTCGGCAATCTAGAACCTCATAACAACTTGTTATGAGATTACAGTTTGTCATCAGTAAACAATTGACCAATTCGGTGATCTAGAACCTTAGAATAACTTGTTATGAGATTGTAGCTCATTATCAGTGAATAGTTGACCAATTCGGTGATCTAGAATCTTAGAACGGCTTGTTATGACATTCTAGCTCATTATCAGTGAACAATTGACTGATTGGGTGATCTAGAACCTCAGAACAACTTGTTATGAGATTATAGCTCATTATCAGCAAACAGTTGACCAATTTGATGATCTAGAACCTCAAAATGGCTTGTTATGAGATTGTAGCTTATTGTCAGCAAACGGTTGACCGATTCGGCAATCTAGAACCTCAAAATGGCTTGTCATGAGATTATAGCTCAATACAAGCAAATGGTTGACTGATTTGACAATCTAGAACCTCAGAACAATTTGTTATGAGATTACAGCTCATTATCAACAAACGATTGAATGATTTAGTGATTTAGAACCTCAAAATGGCTTGTTATGAGATTACAGCTCATTATCAGCAAATGGTTGACCAATTTGGTGATCTAAAACCTCAGAATGGCTTGTTATGAGATTACAGCTAATTATCAGCAAATGATTGACCGATTCAGTGATCTAGAATCTTAGAATGACATGTTATGAGATTATAGCTCATTATCAGTGAACGGTTGACCGATTCAACAATCTAGAATCTTAGAATGGCTTGTTATGAGATTGCAGCTCATTATCAACAAACGGTTGACCGATTTGGTGATCTAGAACCTTAGAATGACTTGTTATGAGATTACAGCTCATTATCAGCAAACGGTTGACCAATTCAGCGATCTAGAACTTCAGAATGGCTTGTTATGAGATTACAGCTCATTATCAGCAAACAGTTGACTGATTAAGCAATCTAGAACCTCAGAACAACTTGCTATGACATTACAGCTCATTATCAGTGAGCGGTTGACCGATTCAGTAATATAAAATCTCAAAATGACTTCTTATGAGATTATAGCTCATTATCAGTGAACAGTTGACCGATTCGGTGATCTAGAATCTTAAAATGGCCTGTTTTAAGATTACAGCTCATTATCAGCAAATGGTTGACCGATTCAGTGATTTAGAACCTCAGAATGACTTGTTATGAGATTACAGCTTATTGTCAGTGAATGGTTGACCAATTTGGTGATCTAGAGCCTCAAAATGACTTGTTATAAGATTATATCTCATTATCAGCAAATGGTTGACTGATTCAGTGATCTAGAACCTTAAAACAACTTGTTATGAGATTACAGCTCATTATCAGTGAATAGTTGACTGATTCAGTGATCTAGAATCTTACAATAGCTTGTGATAAGATTATAAATCATTATCAGTGAATGGTTGACCGATTCGGTGATCTAGAATCTCAGAATGCCTTGTTATGAGATTACAACTCATTATCAGCAAACGGTTGACTGATTCGGCGATCTAGAACCTTAGAACAGCTTGTTATAAGACTACAACTCATTATCAACAAACAGTTGACTGATTCGGTGATCTAGAATCTCAGAATGGCTTGTTACGAGATTATAACTCATTATCAGCAAACGGTTGACCGATTCGGTGATCTAGAACCTCAGAATGTCTTATTATGAGATTACAACTCATTATCAGCAAACGGTTGGCCGATTCAGTAATCTACAACCTCAGAATGACTCGTTATGATATTGTCACTCATTATCAGCAAATGATTGACCGATTCAGCGATCTAGAACCTTAGAATGGCTTGTTATGAGATTACAGCTCATTATCAGCAAACAGTTGACCAATTCAGTGATCTAGAACCTCAGAATGACTTATTATAAAATTATAGCTCATTATCAATGAACGGTTGACCAATTCGGTGATCTAGAATCTCAGAATGGCTTGTTAAGAGATTGTAGCTCATTATCAGTGAACGGTTGACCGATTCGGCAATCTAGAATCTTAGAACAGCTTGTTATGAGATTATAGCTCATTATTAGAAAATGGTTGACCGATTCAGCGATGTGGAACCTCAAAATGACTTGTTATGAGATGGTAGCTCATTATCAGCAAACGCTTGACCAATTCAGTGATCTTGAACCTAAGAACGGCTTGTTATAAGATTATAGCTCATTATCAGTGAATGGTTGACCGATTCGGTGACCTAGAACCTCGGAATGGCTATCAACAAATGGTTGACCGATTCGGTGATCTAGAACCTCAGAATGGCTTGTTATGATATTACAGCTCATTATCAGTGAACGGTTGACCGATTCGGTGATCTAGATCTTCAGAATAGCTTGTTATGAGATTATAGCTTATTATCAGAAAATGGTTGACAAATTCGGTGATCTAGAAGTTCAAAATGACTTGTTATGAGTTTATAACTCATTATCAGTGAATGATTGACCGATTCAGTGATCTAGAATCTCAGAATGACTTGTTATGAGACAACAGCTCATTATTAGTGAATGGTTAACCTATTCGGTGATCTAGAACCTCAGAATGTCTTATTATGAGATTGTATCTCATTATCAATGAATTATTGACTGATTCGGCAATCTAGAACCTCAGAATGACTTGTTATGAGATTACAACTCATTATCAGCAAATAGTTGACCGATTCAATGATGTAGAACCTCAAAATGGCTTGTTATGAGATTGTATCTCATTATCAATGAATTGTTGACCGATTCGGCAATCTAGAACCTAAGAATGACTTGTTATGAGATTACAACTCATTATCAACAAACAATTGACTGATTCGGCGATCTAAAATCTTAGAATGGCTTGTTATGAGATTATAGCTCATTATCACTGACTGGTTGATCGATTGGGCAATCTAGAACCTCAAAATGACTTGTTATGAGATTACAGCTTATTATCAGTGAACGATTAACTGATTCAGCTATTTAGAACCTCAGACCAGCTTGTTATGAGATTATAGCTTATTATCAGCAAACAGCTAATCGATTCAGCAATCTAGAACCTCATAACGACTTGTTATGAGATTGTAGCTCATTAGTAGTGAACGATTGTCTGATTCAAAATCCTAGAATTTCAGAATGGCTTGTTATGAGATTGTAGCTCATTATCTGCAAACAATTGACCGATTTGGCTATCAAGAACCTTAGAATGACTTGTTATGAGATTGCAGCTCATTATCAGCAAACGTTTAACCGATTCGGTGATCTAGAACCTCAAAATATCTTGTTATGAAATTGTAGCTCTTTATCAGCGAATTGTTCACTGATTCGGCGATCTAGAATCTCAGAATGACTTATAATGAGATTAAAGCTCATTATCAACAAATGGTTGACCGATTTGGCCATCTAGAACCTCAGAATGGCTTGTTATGATATTATAGCTCATTATCAGTGAACGGTTGACCGATTCGGTGATCTAGAACCTCAAAATAGCTTGTTATGGGATTACAGCTCATTATCAGCAAATGGTTGACCGATTCGGTGATCTAGAACCATAGAATGACTTGTTATGAGATTGTAGCTCATTATTATTGAATGATTGACCGATTTGATGATCTACAGTCTTAGAATGACTTGTTACGAGATTACAGCTCATTTTTAGCAAACGGTTGATCGATTTGGTGATCTAGAACCTCAGAATGACATGTTATGAGATTATAGCTCTTTATTAGCAAATGGTTGACTAATTCAGCTATCTAAAACCTTAGAACGACTTGTTATGAGATTGTAGCTCATTATCAATGAACGGTTGACCAATTTAGCAATCTAGAATCTCAGAATGGCTTGTTATGAGATTCTTGCTCATTATCAGTGAATGGTTGACCAATTCGGTGATCTAGAACCTCAGAATGGCTTATTATGAGATTATAGCCCATTATCAACAGATGGTTGACCGATTTGGTGATCTAGAACTTCATAATAGCTTGTTATGAGATTACAGCTCATTATCAATAAATTGTTGACCGATTTGGCGATCTAGAACCTTAGAATGACTTGTTATGAGATTGTACCTCATTATCAGTGAATGGTTGAACAGTTCAGCAATCTAGAATCTTAGAATGACTTGTTATGAGATTGTAGCTCATTATCAGTAAATGGTTGACCGATTCGGCAATCTAGAACCTCAGAATGGCTTGTTATGAGATTACAACTCATTATTAGAAAATGGTTGAGTGATTCGGTGATCTAGAACCTCAGAATGGCTTGTTATGACATTACAGGTCATTATCAGTGAATGTTTGACCGATTTGGTGATCTAGAGCCTTAGAATGGCTTGTTATGAGATTACAGCTTATTATCAATTAATGGTTGACTAATTCGGTGATCTAGAACTTCAGAATGACTTGTTATGAGATTATAGCTCATTATCAGTGAATGGTTGACCGATTTAGCGATCTAGAATGTCAGAATAACTTGTTATGAGATTACAGCTCATTATCAGCGAACGGTTGATTGATTCGGTAATCTAGAACCTCAAAATAGTTCATTATGAGATTACAGCTCATTATCAGCAAACCAATTTGGTGATCTAGAACCTTAGAATGACTTGTTATGCGATTATAGATCATTATCAGCAAACGGTTGAACAATTCAGTGATCTGAAATCTCAGAATGGCTTGTTATGAGATTGTAGCTCATTATAATCGAGTGGTTGACCGATTCGGCTATCTAGAACCTCAAAATAGCTTCTTATGAGATTACATCTCATTATCAGCAAATGGTTGACTGTTTTGGTGATCTAGAACCTCAGAATGACTTATTATGAGATTGTAGCTCATTATCAGCGAATGGTTGACCGATTCAGCGATCTAAAATCTCAGAACAACTTGTTATGAGATTGTAGCTCATTATTAGTGAACGGTTGACCCATTTGGTGATCTTGAACCTCAAAATGACTTGTTATGAGATTAAAACTCATTATCAGCAAATGATTGACTAATTTGGCAATCTAGAACCTTAAAATGGCTTGTTATGAGATTATAGCTCATTATCAGTGAATGGTTGACTGATTTGGCGATCTAGAATCTCTGAATGACTTGTTATGAGAATACAGCTCATTATCAGCGAATGGTTGACTGATTCAGTGATATAGAACCTTAGAATGGCTTGTTATGAAATTATAACTCATTATCAGTAGATGGTTGACCGATTCAATGATCTAGAACCTCAGAATGGCTTGTTATGAGATTGTAGCTCATTATTAGTGAACGGTTGATCGATACGACGATCTTGAACATCAGAATAACTTGTTATGAGATTACAGTTCATTATCATGAAACGGTTGACCGATTCAGTGATCTAGAACATTATAATGGCTTGTTATGAGATTATAGCTCATTATCAGCAAATAATTGACCGATTCAATGATCTAGAAGCTTAGAATATCTTGTTATGAGATTATAGCTCATTATCATCAAACGGTTGACCGAGTCAGTGATCTAGAACCTTAAAATACCTTGTTATGAGATTGTAGCTCATTATCAATGAATGATTGACCAATTCGGCGATCTAGAATCTCAGAATGACTTGTTATGGGACTACAGCTCATTATCAGTGAACAGTTGACTGATTCGGCGATCTAGAACCTCAGAACGGTTTGTTATGAGATTACAGCTCATAATCAACAAATAGTTGACTGATTCGGCGATCTAGAATGTTAGAACGACTTGCTTTGAGATTGTAGCTTATTATTAGTGAACGGTTGACCAATTTGGAGATCTAGAATCTCAGAATGGCTTGTTATGAGATTGTAGCTCATTATCAGTGAACGGTTGACCCATTCGACTATCTAGAACCTCGGAATGGCTAGTTTTGATATTATAGTTCATTATTAGCAAATAGTTGACCGATTCAGCGATCTAAAACCTTAGAATGACTTGTTATGAGATTGTAGCTCATTATCAGTGAATGGTTGACGGATTTGGCAATCTAGAACCTCAGAATGACTTGTTATGAGATTACAACTCATTATCAGCAAACAATTGACTAATTTGGTGATCTAGAACCTCAGAATGACTAGTTATGAGATTGTAGCTCATTATCAGCAAATGGTCGATCTAGAATCTTAAAATGGCTTGTTATGAGATTAGAGCTCATTATCAGTGAATGGTTGACTGATTTGGTGATCTAGAACCTTAGAACAACTTGTTATGAGATTATAGCTCATTATTAGCAAACAGTTGACCGATTTGGTAATCTAGAACCTCAGAACGACAATGAGATTAAAACTCATTATCAGTGAATGGTTGACCAATTTGGAAATCTAATATCTCAGAATGACTTTTTATGAGATTACAGCTCATTATCAGCATAAGGTTGATTGATTCAGTGATCTAAAACGTCAAAATGGCTTGTTATGAGATTACAGCTCATTATCAGCAAACGGTTGACCGATTCAATGATCTAGAATCTCAGAATGGCTTGTTTTGAGATTGTAGCTCATTATTAGTGAATGGTTGACCGATTTGGTGATCTAGAACCTCAGAATATCTTGTTATGAGATTATAGCACATTATTAGCAAATGGTTGACTGATTCGGTGATCTAGAACCTCAGAATGGCTTGTTATGAGATTATAGCTCATTATCAACAAATGGTTGACCGATTCGGTGATCTAGAACCTCAAAATGGCTGGTTATAAGATTGTAGCTCATTATTAGTGAATGGTTGACCAATTCAGTGATCTAGAAACTCAGACCGGCTTGTTATGAGATTATAACTCATTATCAGTGAATGGTTGACCCATTCGGCGATCTAGAACCTTAGAGCTCATTATCAGTGAATGGTTGACTAATTTGGCAATCTAGAAACTTAGTGTACGCCTCTCTCTCCGGTTTCCCACAGCTTTCCAAGGGCAGGGGTTAGTAGCCAAGGTTCACAAGTGCATGCAAATCTATTAAGCAATAACTACTAAACGAAATGATCGAAACGCAA
>MU223495.1:319657-349730 GCA_018584345.1 Thuja plicata
TTAATTTAATTGGAAGAATAAATTAGTAAGTTTAAATATTTGGATTTAAACTATAGGAAATTGAGTTTAATTGATTAAATATTGGTAAATAATCATTTAAATGTTAATTAATTAAATAAAATTAATTATTTAATTAATGTTGAGAATTGGATTAGATGATTTGAGAAAGATGAATTTAGAAGAAAATAGATGATTAATTAATGATTAAGAAACCATTAATTAATAGATGAAAATTAGTGTTTTTAATGTAAAGTTGCAAGCCTGTCCATTTTAGGGTGTCTACACTTAGAATGACTTGTTATAAGATTACAGCTCATTATCAATGAACGGGTGACTGATTCGGCGATCTAGAATCTTAGAACGGCTCGTTATGAGATTGCAGCTCATTATTAGCGAATGGTTGACTGATTCGGCGATCTAGAACCTCAAAATGGCTTGTTATGAGATTACAGCTCATTATCAGTGAACGATTAACCGATTTGGCAATTTAGAACCTCAACACGGCTTGTTATGAGGTTACAGCTCATTATCAGTGAACAGTTGACTGATTTGACAATCTACAATCTCACAATGGCTTGTTATGAGATTACAGCTCATTATCAGCAAACGATTGACTGATTCAGTGATCTAGAACATTAGAATGACTTGTTATGAGATTACAGCTCATTATCAGTGAACAATTGACTGATTAGGTGATCTAGAATCTCAGAATGGCTTGTTATGAGATTACAACTCATTATCAGCAAATGGTTGACCGATTCGGTGATTTAGAACCTCAGAATGCCTTGTTATGAGATTATAGCTCATTATCAGCAAATAGTTGACCGATTCGGCGATCTAGAACCTATGAACAGCTAGTTATGAGATTATAGCTCATTATCAGCAAACGGTTGACCGATTCAGTGATCTAGAACCTCAGAATGGCTTGTTATGAGATTACAGGTCATTATTAGTAAATGGTTGACCGATTCAGTGATCTAGAACCTCAAAATGGCTTGTTATTAAATGATAGCTCATTATCAGTGAACAGTTGACCTATTTGGCGATTTAGAATCTTAGAATGGCTTGTTATGAGATTGTAGCTTATTATTAGTGAATGATTGACCGATTCGACGATCTAGAACCTCAGAATGGCTTGTTATGAGATTATAGCTCTTTATTAGTGAGTGGTTGACTGATTCAGTGATCTAGAACCTCAGTACAACTTTTTATGAGATTACAACTCATTATCAGCAAACAGTTGACCGATTCGATGATCTAGAACCTCAAAAAGACTTTTTATGAGATTGTAGCTCATTAGGAGTGAACGATTGTTGAATTTGGAAATTGAGAATCTCATAATGGCTTGTTATGAGATTGTATCTCATTATGAGAGAATGGTTGACCGATTTGGCTATCTAGAACCTCAGAATGGCTTGTTATGAGATTATAGCTCATTATCAGCAATCGGTTGACCGATTCAGTGATCTAAAACTTTAGAACAGCTTGTTATGAGATTGTAGCTCATTATCAGTGAATGGTTGACTGATTCGGTGATCTACAATCTCAGAATGACTTATTATGAGATTATAGCTCATTATCAGCAAATAGTTGACCGATTCAGTGATCTAGAACCTCAAAATGATTTGTTATGAGATTGTAGCTCATTATCAGTGAACGGTTGACCGATTCGGTGATCTAGTATCTCAGAACAGATTGTTATTAGATTGTAGCTCATTATCAGTGAATGGTTGACCGATTCAGTGATCTAGAACCTTAGAACATCTTATTTTGAGATTACAACTCATTATCAACAAACGGTTGACCGATTTGGTGATCTAGAACCTCAGAATGACTTTTTATGAGATTGTAGCTCTTTCTCATCAAACAATTAACCGATTCAGTGATCTAGAACTTCAGAATGGCTTGTTACGAGATTACAGCTTATTATCAACAAATAGTTGACTGATTCAACGATCTAGAACCTAAGAACCGCTTGTTATGAGATTATAGCTCATTATCAGCAAACGGTTGACTGATTCAGTGATCTAGAACCTCAGAACGGCTTATTATGAGATTACAACTCATTATTAGTGAATGGTTGACCGATTCAATGATCTAGAACCTCAGAATAGCTTGTTATGAGATTACAGCTCATTATCAGCAAATGGTTGACTGATTTAGCGATCTAGAACCTCAGAATGACCTTTTATGAGATTATAGTTCATTATCAGTGAATGGTTGACCGAGTCAATGATCTAGAACCTTTGAATGACTTGTTATAAGATTGTAGCTCTTTATTAATGAATTGTTGATTGATTTAGTGATCTAGAATCTCAGAACAACTTGTTATGAGATTGTGACTCATTATTAGTGAATAGTTGACCGATTCGATAATCTATAACTTTAGAATGGCTTGTTATGAGATTACAGCTCATTATCAGCAAATGGTTGACTAATTCGGTGATCTAGAACCTTAAAATGGCTTGTTATGAGATTGTAGCTCATTATCAATGAATGGTTGACTGATTTGGTGATCTAGAACCTCAAACTGGCTTGTTATGAGATTATAGCTCATTATCAACAAATGGTTGACCGATTGGGTGATCTAGAACCTCAGAGTAGATTGTTATGAGATTACAGCTGATTATCAATGAACGATTGACTAATTCAACGATCTAGAAGCTCACAATGGCTTTTTATGAGATTATAGCTCATTATTAGTGAATGGTTGACCGATCTAGTGATCTAGAATCTTAGAACGGCTTGTTATGAGATTGTAGCTCATTATCAGCGAATGGTTGACCGATTCGGCGATGTGGAACCTCAGAATGACTTGTTATGAGATTATAGCTCATTATCAGCAAACAGTTGATCGATTCAGTGATCTAGAATCTTATAATGGCTTATTATGAGATTATAGCTCATTATCAGTGAACGGTTGACCGATTCAGCAATCTAGAACCTCAAAACAACTTGTTATGAGATTAGAGCTCATTATAAGCAAACGGTTGACCGATTCAGCAATCTAGAACCTGAGAATGACTTGTTATGAGATTATAGCTCATTATCAGTGAATGGTTGACCGATTCGGTGATCTAGAACCTCAGAATGACTTGTTATGAGATTACAACTTATTATCAGTGAATCATTGACTGATTCAGTGATCTAGAAGCTCAGAATGGCTTGTTATGAGATTGTAGCTCATTATCAGTGAACAGTTGATCGATTTGGCAATCTAGAACCTTAGACTAGCTTGTTATGAGATTACAGCTGATTATCAGCAAATGGTTGACTGATTCAATGATCTAGAACCTCAAAACCACTTGTTATGATATTACAGCTCATTATCAGCAAATAGTTGAATGATTCAGCGATCTAGAACCTCAAAATGACTTATTATGAGATTACAACTTATTATCAGCAAACGGTTGACCGATTTGGTGATCTAGAACCTCAGAATGGCTTCTTATGAGATTACAACTCAATATCAGTGATTGATTGACCGATTTGGTGATCTAAAATCTCAGAATGACTTGTTATGAGATTACAACTCATTATCAGTGAACGGTTGACCGATTCGGCGATCTAGAATCTCAGAATGGCTTGTTATGAGATTGCAGCTCATTATCAGCAAACAGTTGACTGATTCGATGATCTAGAACCTCAGAATGGCTTGTTATGAGATTATAGCTCATTATCAGTGAATGGTTGACCGATTCGATGATGTAGAACCTTAAAATGGCTTGTTCTGAGATTACATCTCATTATCAGCAAACAGTTGATCGATTCGGCAATCTAAAACCTCATAATAGCTTGTTATGAGATTATAGCTCATTATCAGCCAACGGTTGACTGATTCGGTGATCTAGAATCTCAAAATGACTTGTTATGAGGTTACAGATCATTATTAGTGAATGGTTGACCGATTCGGTGATCTAGAATCTCAAAAATGGCTTGTTATGAGATTGCAACTCATTATCAGTGAACGGTTTACCGATTCAGTAATCTAGAACCTTAGAATGACTTCCTATGAGATTACAACTCATTATCAGTGAACGGTTAACTGATTCAGCGATCTAGAACCTCAGAATGGCTTGTTATGAGATTACAGCTCATTATCAGCAAATAATTGACCAATTCGGCGATCGAGAACCTCAGAATGGCTTGTTATGAGATTACAGCTCATTATAAGAAAATGGTTGACTAATTCGATGATCTAGAACCTCAGAATGGCTTGTTATGAATTTATAGCTCATTATCAGCGAACGGTTGATCGATTTGGTGATCTAGAATCTCAGAATGGCTTGTTATGAGATTATAGTTCATTATCAGCAAATAGTTGACCGATTCGGTGATCTAGAACCTCAGAATGGCTTGTTATGAGATTATAACTCATTATCAGTGAATGGTTGACCGAATCGATGATCTATAATCTCAGAATGGCTTCTTATGAGATTATAACTCATTATCAGCAAACGGTTGACCGATTCAGCGATCTAGAACCTCAGGATGGCTTATTATGAAATTACAGCTCATTATCAGCAAATGGTTGACCAATTCGGTGATCTAGAACCTCAGAATGGCTTGTTATGAAATTATAACTCATTATCAGTGAACGGTTGACCAATTTGGTGATCTAGAATCTTAGAACGGCTTGTTATGAGATTGTAGCTCATTATCAGTGAACGGTTGACCGATTCTGCAATCTAGAATCTTAGAATAGCTTGTTATGAGATTGTAGCTCATTATCAGCGAATGGTTGACCGATTCAGTGACGTCGAACCTCAAAATAACTTGTTATGAGATTGTAGCTCATTATCAGCAAATGGTTTACCAGTTTGGTGATGTAGAACCCCAGAATGGCTTGTTATGAGATTACAGCTCATTATCAGCAAATAGTTAACCGATTTGGCAATCTAGAACCTCAGAATGGCTTGTTATAAAATTATAGCTCATTATTAGTGAATGGTTGACCGATTTAGCGATCTAGAATCTCAGAATAGCTTGTTCTAAGATTGTAGCTCATTATCAGTTTACGGTTGACCGATTTGGCAATCTAAAATCTTAGAACAACTTGTTATGAGATTGTAGCTCATTATTAGTGAACGGTTGACCGATTCAGCAATGTGGAACCTCAGAATGAGTTGTTATGAGATTGTAGCTCATTATCAGCAAATGATTGACCCATTCAAAGATCTAGAACCTCAGAATGGCTTGTTATGAGATTATAGCTCATTATCAGTGAACGGTTGACCGATTCAGTGATCTAAAACCTCAGAATGGCTTGTTATGAGATTACAGCTCATTATCAGCAAACGGTTAACCGATTCAGTGATCTAGAGCCTCAGAATGACTTGTTATGAGATTGTAGCTCATTATCAGCAAATGGTTGACCGATTCAATGAACTAGACTCTCAGAATGGCTTGTTATGAGATTACAACTCATTATCAGCAAAAGGTTGACCGATTCGGCTATCTAGAATCTCATAATGGCTTGTTATGAGACTATATCTCTTTATCAGCAAATGGTTGACTGATTCAGTGATTTAGAAGCTCAGAATTGCTAGTTATGAGATTACAGCTCATTATTAGTGAACGCTTGACCGATTTGGCAATCTAGAACCTCAAAATGGCTTGTTATGAGATTACAACTCATTATCAGTAAATAGTTGACCGATTTGGTGATCTAGAACCTCAGAATGACTTGTTATGAGATTGTAGCTCATTATCAGTGAACAATTGACTGACTTGGCGATTTAGAATCTCATAATGGCATGTTATGAGATTGTAGCTCATTATCAGTAAATAGTTGACCGATTCAGCAATCTAGAACCTCAAAACTAATTTTTATGATATTACAGCTAATTATCAGCAGATAGTTGACCGATTCAACGATCTTGAACCTCAGAATGGCTTGTTATAAGATTATAGCTCATTATTAGCGAATGGTTGATCGATTCGGTGATCTAGAATGTCAGAATAGGTTGTTATGAGATTACAGATCATTATCAGCAAATGCTTGACCAATTCAGTGATCTAGAACCTCAGAATGGCTTGTTATGAGATTACAGCTCATTATGATGTGAACGGTTGACCGATTCGGTGATCTAGAACCTCAGAATAGCTAGTTATGAGATTATAGCTCATTATTAGCAAATCATTGACTGATTCAGCGATCTAAAACCTCATAATGGCTTATTATGAGATTACAGCTCATTATCAGTAAATAGTTGACCGATTTGGTGATTTAGAACCTCAAAATAGCTTGTTATGAGATTGTAGCTCATTATCAATAAATTGTTGACCGATTCGGTTATCTAGAACCTCAAAATGACTTGTTATGAGATTATAGCTCATTATCAGCAAATAGTTGACTGATTTAGTGATCTATAACCTCAGAATGACTTGTTATGAGATTGTAGCTCATTATCAGTGAATGGTTGACAGATTCGATGATATAGAATCTCAGGACAGCTTATTATGAGATTATAGCTCATTATCAGTGAACAGTTGACCAATTTGGTGATTTAGAACCTCAGAATAGCCTGTTATGATATTACAGCTCATTATCAACAAATGGTTGACCGATTCAGTGATCTAGAACCTTAGAATGGCTTGTTATGAGATTCTAGCTCATTATCCACGAACAGTTTACCGATTCGGTGATCTAGAACCCCAGAACGGCTTGTTATGAGATAGTACCTCATTATTAGTGAATTGTTGATCGATTCGGCGATCTAGAACCTCAGAATGACTTTTTATGAGATTACAGCTCATTATCAACAAACAATTGACTGATTTAGTGATCTAAAACCTCAGAATGACTTGTTATGAGATTATAGCTCATTATCAGTGAACGGTTGACCGATTCGGTGATCTAGAACCTCAAAAGGCTTGTTATGAGATTACAGTTCATTATTAGAAAATGGTTGACCGATTCGGTGATCTAGAACCTCAAAATGGCTTGTTATGAGATTCTAGCTCATTATCCATGAACGGTTGACCGATTCAATGATCTAGAACCCTAAAATGGCTTGTTATGAGATTACAACTCATTATCAACAAATGGTTGACCAATTAGGTGATCTAGAACTTTAGAATGGCTTGTTATGAGATTACAGCTCATTAACAATGAATGATTAACTGATTCGATGATCTAAAACCTCAGAATGACTCGTTATGAGATTACAACTCATTATCAGCAAATGGTTGATCGATTTGGCAATCTAGGACCTCAGAACAACTTGTTATGAGATTATAGGTCATTAGCAGTGAACAGTTGTCCAATTTGGAAATCTAGAATCTCACAATGGCTTGTTATGAGATTGTAGCTCATTATCAACGAATGATTGACCGATTCGGCTATCTAGAACCTCAGAAGGGCTTGTTATGAGATTACAGCTCATTATCAGCAAATGGTTAATCGATTCAGTGATCTAGAACCTCAGAACAACTTGTTATGAGATTATAGCTCTTTATCAGTGAATTATTCACCGATTTGGCGATCTAGAATCTTAGAACGGCTTGTAATGAGATTAAAACTCACTATCAGCAAACAGTTGACCGATTCAGTGATCTAGAACCTCAAAATGGCTTGTTATGATATTACAGCTCATTATCAGTGAATGGTTGACCAATTCGGTGATCTAGAACCTCTAAACAGCTTGTTATGAGATTACAACTCATTATCAGCAAATGGTTGACTAATTTAGTGATCTAGAACCTCAGAATGACTTGTTATGAGATTGTAGCTCATTATCAATGAACGATTGACCAATTTGATGATCTAGAATCTTAGAATGACTTGTTATGAGATTATAGCTCATTATCAGCAAATGGTTGCCCAATTTGGGGATCTAGAACCTCAGAATGACATGTTATGAGATTACAGCTCTTTATTAGCAAACAATTGACCGATTTAGCGATCTAAAACCTCAGAATGACTTGTTATGAGATTGTAGGTCATTATCAGTGAATGGTTGACTGATTTGGTGATCTAGAATCTCAGAATGGCTTGTTATGAGATTCTAGCTCATTATCAGTGAATGATTGACTGATTCGGTGATCTAAAACTTTAGAACGGCTTGTTATGAGATTATAGCTCATTATCAGAAGATGGTTGACCAATTTGGCGATCTAGAAGCTCAGAATGACTTGTTATGAGATTGTAGTTCATTATCAATGAATGGTTGACCAATTCAGCAATCTAAAATCTTAGAATGACTTGTTATGAGATTGTAGCTCATTATCAGTGAATGGTTGACCGATCCAGCAATCTAGTACCTCAGAATGGCTTGTTATGAGATTACAGGACATTATCAGCAAACGGTTGTGTGATTCAGTCATCTAGAACCTCAAAATGGCTTGTTATGACATTACAGCTCATTATCAGTGAATGGTTGATCGATTCGGTGATCTAGAACCTTAGAATGGCTTGTTATTAGATTATAGCTCATTATCAACAAATGGTTGACCGATTCAGTGATCTAGAACCTTAGAATGACATGTTATGAAATTCTAGCTCATTATCAGTGAATGGTTGACCCATTCAGTGATCTAGAATCTTAGAATAACTTGTTATGAGATTACAGCTTATTATCAGTGAACAGTTGATTGATTCATGAATCTAGAACCTCAGAACGGCTTGTTATGAGATTACAACTCATTATCAGTAAACCAATTTGGTAATCTAGAACCTCAAAATGACTTATTATGAGATTGTAGCTCATTATCAGTGAACAGTTGAACAATTCAGCGATCTAGAATCTCAGAATAGCTTGTTATGAGATTGTAGCTCATTATCAGAGTGTGGTTGACCGATTCAGCGATCTAGACCCTCAGAACGGCTTGTTATGACATTATAGCTCATTATCAGCAAACAGTTGACTAATTCGGTGATCTAAAACCTCAAAATGACTTATTAAGAGATTGTAGCTTATTATCAGTGAATGGTTGACCGATTCAGCGATCTAGAATCTCAGAACGGCTTGTTATAAGATTATAGCTCATTATCAGTGAACGATTGACTGATTCAGTGATTTAGAACCTCAGAACCGCTTGTTATGAGATTACAGCTCATTATCAGCAAATGGTTGACCGATTCAGTGATCTAGAACCTTAGAATGGCTTGTTATAATATTACAACTCATTATCAGCAAACCATTGTCCGATTCGATGGTCTAGAACCTCAGAATAGCTTGTTATGAGATTACAGCTTATTATCAGCAAACGGTTGACCAATTTAGTCATCTAGAACCTAAGAAGGACTTGTTATGAGATTGTAGCTCATTATCAGCAAAAGGTTGACTGATTTGGTGATCTAGAATCTTAGAATGACTTGTTATGAGATTACAGCTCATTATCAGCAAACGTTTGACCGATTTGGCAATCTAGAACCTTAGAATGACTTGTTATGAGATTACAACTCATTATCAGCAAACGGTTGACCGATTTAGTGATCTAGAACCTTAGAATGACTTGTTATGAGATTGTAGCTCATTATCAGTGAATGATTGACCAATTTGGTGATCTAGAATCTCAAAATAGCTTGTTATGAGATTGTAGCTCATTATCAGCGAACGGTTGACCCATTCAGCCATCTAGAACTTCAGAATGGCTTGTTATGAGATTACAGCTCATTATTAGCAAACGATTGACCGATTTGGTGTTCTAGAACCTCCGAACGGCTTGTTATGAGATTATAACTCATTATCAATGAATGGTTGACCGATTCAACAATCTAGAACCTCAGAATGACTTGTTATGAGATTACAACTTATTATCAGCAAATAATTGATTGATTCAGTGATCTAGAACCTCAGAATGACTTTTTATGAGATTGTAGCTCATTATCAACAAATGGTTGACCCATTCATCGATCTAGAATCTCAAAATGGTTTGTTATGAGATTAGAGCTCATTATCAATGAACGGTTGATCGATTCGGTGATATAGAACCTCAGAATAGCTTATTATGAGATTATAGCTCATTACCAACAAATGGTTGACCGATTCGGTGATCTAGAACCTTAGAATGGCTTGTTATGAGACTGTAGCTTATTATCAACAAACGGTTGACCGATTCAGTGATCTAGAACCTTAGAACAACTTGTTATGAGATTACAACTCATTATTAGCAAATAGTGGACCAATTTGGTGATCTAGAACCTCAGAATGGCAATAAGATTAAAACTCATTATCAGTGAACGGTTAACCAATTCAACAATCTAGAATCTCAGAATGACTTTTTATGAGATTATAGCTCATTATCAACGTACGGTTGACCGATTCGGCGATCTAGAACCTCAGAATGGCTTGTTATGAGATTATAGCTTATTATCAGCAAACGGTTGACCAATTCAGTGATCTAGAATCTCAGAATGGCTTGTTATGAGATTATAGCTCATTATTAGTGAACAGTTGACTGATTTGGTGATCTAGAACCTCAGAACAACTTATTATGAGATTATAGCTCATTATCAGCAAATGGTTGACCAATTCGGCAATCTAGAACCTCAGAATGGCTTGTTATAAGATTATAGCTCATTATCAGCAAATGGTTGACCGATTCAGCGATCTTAAACTTTAGAATGGCTTGTTATAAGATTGTAGCTCATTATCAGTGAATGGTTGACCGATTCAGTGATCTAGAATCTTAGACCGGCTTGTTATGAGATTATAGCTCATTATTAGTGAATGGATGACCGATTCAGTGATCTAGAACCTCAGAATGGCTTGTTATGAGATTACAGCTCATTATTAGCAAATGGTTGACCGATTTGGCGATCTAGAACCTCAGAACAACTTGTTATAAGATTATAGCTCATTATCAATGAACGGTTGACGGATTCGGTGATCTAGAATCTTTGAATGACTTGTTATGAGATTATAGCTCATTATTAATGAAGGGGTGACCGATTCAGCGATCTAGAATCTCAGAATGGCTTGTTATGAGATTATAGCTCATTATCAGCAAACGGTTGACTGATTCAGTGATCTAGAACCTCAAAATGACTTGTTATGAGATTACAGCTTATTATCAACAAACGGTTGACCGATTCGGCAATCTAGAACCTCAGAATGGCTTGTTATGAGATTACAAATCATTATTAGTGAATGGTTGACCGATTTGGTGATCTAGAATCTCAGACTGGCTTGTTATGAGATTATAGCTCATTATCAGTGAATGGTTGACCGATTCGGCGATTTAAAACCTCAGAATGGCTTGTTATGAGATTACAGCTCATTATTAGCAAATGGTTGACCGATTTGGTGATCTAGAACCTCAGAAGAGCTTGTTATGAGATTACAGCTAATTATCAGTGAAGGGTTGACCAATTCGGTGATCTAGAATCTTAGAGTGACTTGTTATGAGATTATAGCTCATTATTAGTGAACGGGTGACCAATTCGGTGATCTAGAATCTTAGAATGGCTTGCTATGAGATTACAGCTCATTTTAGCAAATGGTTGACCGATTCAGCGATCTAGAACCTTACAGTGACTTGTTATAAGATTACAACTCATTATCAGTGAATGGTTAACCGATTCAGTGATCTAGAACCCTTGAATGGCTTATTATGAGATTATAGCTCATTATCAGCAAATGGTTGACCGATTCGGTGATCTAGAACCTCAGAATGGCTTGTTATGAAATTACAGCTCATTGTCAGCGAACGGTTGACCGATTCGGTGATCTAGAACCTCAAAATGGCTTTTTATGAGATTATAGCTCACTATCAGTGAACGGTTGACCTATTCAGCGATCTAGAATCTCAGAATGGCTTGTTATGAGATTACAGCTCATTATCAACAAATGGTTGACCGATTCAGCGATCTAGAACCTTAGAACTACTTGTTATGAGATTACAGCTCATTATCAGCGAATGGTTGATCGATTTGGCTATCTAGAATCTCAAAATAGTTTGATATGAGATTATAGCTCATTATCAACAAATGGTTGACTGATTCGGTGATCTAGAATGTCAGAATGGCTTGTTATGACATTACACCTCATTATCAGCAAATGGTTGACCGATTCAGCGATCTAGAACCTCAGAATGGCTTGTTATGAGATTACAGCTCATTATCAGCAAACAGTTAACTGATTCAGTGATCTAGATCCTCAGAATGGCTTTTTATGAGATTACAGCTCATTATCAGCAAATGATTCAGCCATCTAGAATCTCATAATGGCTTGTTATGAGATTGTAGCTCATTATCAGTGAATGGTTGACCGATTTGGTGATCTAGAATCTTAGAATGGCTTGTTATGAGATTAAAGCACATTATAAGTGAACAGTTGACCAATTCGGCGATCTAGAACCTCAGAATGGCTTGTTATGAGATTATAGCTCATTATCAGCAAGCGGTTGACCGATTTAGTGATCTAGAACCTTAGTATAGCTTGCTATGAGATTACAGCTTATTATCAGCAAATGGTTGACTGATTTAGCGATCTAGAACCTCAGAATGACTTGTTATGAGATTGTAGCTCATTAGCAGTGAAGAGTTGTCTGATTTAGATATTGAGAATCTTAGAATAGATTGTTATGAGATTGTAGCTCATTATGAGTGAAAAGTTGACTGATTCGACTATCTAGAACCTCAGAATGGCTTGTTATGAGATTACAGCTCATTATTAGCAAATGGTTGACTGATTCGGTGATCTAGAACTTTAGAACTACTTGTTATGAGATTGTAGCTCATTATTAGTGAATGGTTGACCGATTTGGCGATCTAAAAACTCAGAATGACTTGTTATGAGATTATAGCTCATTATCAGCAAATGGTTGACCGATTCAGCAATCTAGAACCTCAAAAAGACTTGTTATGAGATTGTAGCTCATTATCACTAAACAATTGACCGATTCAGCGATCTAGAATCTCAAAATGACTTATTAAGAGATTATAGCTCATTATCAGCAAATAGTTGACCGATTTGGTGAGCTAGAACCTCAAAATGGCTTGTTATGAGATTACAGCTCATTATTAGCAAACGGTTGACCGATTTGGTGATCTAGAACTTTAGAATGACATGTTATGAGATTGTAGCTCATTATCAGTGAACGGTTGACCGATTCTGCGATCTAGTATCTCAGAATAGCTTGTCATGAGATTGTAGTTCATTATCAGTGAATGGTTGACTGATTTGGTGATCTAGAACCTCAGAATGGCTTGTTATGAGATTATAGCTCATTATTAGTAAACGGTTGAATGAGTCAATGATCTAGAACCTCAGAATAGCTTTTTATGAGATTATAGCTTATTATCAACAAATAATTATCCGATTCGACAATCGAGAACCTCAGAACAGCTTGTTATGAGATTACAGCTCATTATCACCAAACTATTGACCAATTTGGTGATCTAAAACCTCAGAATGGGTTATTATGAGATTATAGCTCATTATCAACAAATGGTTGACCAATTTAGTGATCTAGAACCTTAGAATAGCTTGTTATGAGATTAAAGCTCATTATCAGCAAACGGTTAACCGATTCAGTGATCTAGAACCTCAGAACTTCTTGTTATGAGATAATAGCTCATTATAAGCAAACAGTTGACTGATTCAGTGATCTAGAACCTTAGAATGACTTATTATGAGATTATAGCTCATTATCAGTGAATGGTTGACCGATTTCATGATCTAAAACCTCAAAATGGCTTGTTATGAGATTACAGCTCATTATCACCAAATGATTTACCGATTCTGTGATCTGGAACCTCAGAATGACTTGTTATGAGATTACATCTCATTATCAGTGAATGGTTGACTGATTCAGTGCTCTAGAATCTCAAAATGACTTGTTATGAGATTATACCTCATTATCAGTGAATGGTTGACTAATTCGATGATCTAGAACCTCAAAATGGCTTGTTATGAGATTACAGCTCATTATCAGCAAATGGTTGACCGATTTGATGATCTAGAACCTCAGAATGACTTGTTATGAGATTATAGCTTATTATCAATGAAGAGTTGATTGATTTGATAATCTAGAATCTCAGAATGGCTTGTTATGAGATTGTGGCTCATTATCAGTGAACAGTTGACCGATTCAGTGATATATAACGTCAGAATGGCTTGTTATGAGATTATAGCTCATTATAAGCAAATGGTTGACCGATTTAGCGATATAAAACCTCAAAGTGGCTTGTTATGAGATTATAGCTCATTATCGACAAACGGTTGATCGATTCAGTGATCTAGAACCTCAGAATGGCTTGTTATGAGATTACAGCTTATTATCAATGAATGGTTGACTTATTCAGTGATCTAGAACCTTAGAATAGCTTGTTATCAGATTACAGCTCATTAGCAGCAAATGGTTGATTGATTCTACAATCTAGAACCTCAAAATGACTTGTGATGAGATTGTAGCTCATTATCAGTGAACGGTTGACCAATTCAGCGATCTAGAATCTCAAAATGAGTTGTTATAAGATTACAGTTAATTATTAGCAAATAGTTGACTGATTCGGCAATTTAGAACCTCAGAACGGCTTGTTATGAGATTATAGCTCATTATTAGTGAATGGTTGACCAATTTGGCAATCTAAAACCTCAGAATGGCTTGTTATGAGATTATAGCTCATTATCAGCAAATGGTTGACTAATTCAGTGATCTAGAACCTTAGAATGGCATATTATAAGATTACAGCTCATTATCAGTAAATGTTTGATCGATTTGATGATCTAAAACCTCAGAATAGCTTTTTATGAGATTACAACTCATTATCAGCAAACAGTTGACCGATTCAGCGATCTAGAACCTGAGAATGACTTCTTATGAGATTATGACTTATTATCAGTTAACGGTTGATAGATTCAATGATTTAGAATGTCAAAATGACTTGTTATGAGCTTATAGCTCATTATCAGTGAATGGTTGATAGATTCGGTGATCTAGAACCTCAGAACAGCTTATTATGAGATTATAACTCATTATCAGCTAATGATTGATTGAGTCAGCGATCTAGAACCTCAGAATGACTTGTTATGAGATTACAACTCATTATTAGCAAATAGTTGACCAATTCGGCGATCTAGAACCTTAGAATGGCTTGTTATAAGATTATAGCTCATTATCAGCAAATGGTTGACTGATTTGGTGATCTAGAATGTCAGAATGACTTGTTATGAGATTACAGCTCATTATCAGTGAACGGTTGTTTGATTCAGTAATCTAGAACCTTAGAACAACTTGTTATGAGATTACAACTTATTATCAGCAAACGGTTGACTGATTCGGTGATCTAGAACCTCAGAATGACTTGTTATGAGATTACAACTCATTATTAGCAAATGGTTGGCCGATTCGGTGATCTAGAACCTTAGAATGGCTTATTATGAGATTATAGCTCATTATCAGTGACCGGTTGATTGATCCAGTGATCTAGAATCTTTGAATGGCTTGTTATGAGATTATAGCTCATTATCAGCTAACGGTTGACCGATTCGGCGATCTAGAATCTCAGAATGGCTTGTTATGAGACTATAGCTCATTATCAATAAACGGTTGATTGATTCAGCGATGTAGAAGCTCAGTATGACTTGTTATGAGATTGTAGCTCATTATCAGCAAATAGTTGAACAATTTAGCGATCTAGAATCTTAGAATGGCTTGTTATGAGATTACAGCTCATTATCAATGAATGGTTGATTGATTCAACAATCTAGAACCTCAGAATGACTTGTTATGAGATTATAGCTCATTATCAGCAAATGGTTGACTGATTCTGCAATCTAGAACCTTAGAATGACTTGTTATAAGATTATAGCTCATTATCAGTGAATGGTTGACCGATTCGGTGATCTAAAACCCCAGAATGGCTTTTTATGAGATTACAGTTGATTATCAGTGAATGGTTGATTGATTCGGTGAGCTAGAAGCTTAGAATGGCTTGTTATGAGATTATAGCTCGTTATCAGCAAATGGTTGACTGATTTGGTGATCTAGAATCTCAAAAGGACTTGTTATGAGATTGTAGCTCATTATCAATCAACGGTTGATTGATTCGGTGATCTAGAATCTCAATATGACTTATTATGAGATTATAGCTCATTATCAGTGAATAGTTGACTGATTCGGTGATCTAGAACCTTAGAATGACTTGTTATGAGATTATAACTCATTATCAGCAAATGGTTGAACAATTTAGCAATCTAGAACCTTAGAACGGCTTGTTATGAGATTATAGCTCATTATTAGCAAACAGTTGACTGATTTAGGGATCTAAAAACTTAGAACAACTTGTTATGAGATTATAGCTAATTATCAGCAAACAGTTGATCGATTCGGTGATCTAGAATCTCAGAATGACTTGTTATGAGATTATAGCTCATTGTCAATGAACGGTTGACCGATTCGGTGATCTAGAATCTCAGAATGGATTGTTATGAGATTGCAGCTCATTTTCAGTAAATGGTTGACCAAATCAATGATCTAGAAACTTAGAATGACTTGTTATGAGATTACAACTATCAGTGAATGGTTGACCAATTCGGGGATCTAGAACCTTAGAATGGCTTGTTATGAGATTACAGCTCATTATCAGCAAATGATTGACTGATTCAGTGATTTAGAACCTCAGAACAGCTTGTTATGAGATTAATGCTCATTATCAGTGAATGGTTAACCGATTTGGTGCTCTAGAATTTTAGAATGACTTGTTATGAGATTACAGCTCATTATCAGTGAATGGTTGACCGATTTGGGGATCTAGAATCTCAAAATGGCTTGTTATGAGATTGCAACTCATTATCAGCAAACTGTTGACCGATTCAGCGATCTAAAACCTCAGAATGACTTGTTATAAGATTACATCTCATTATCAGTGAACCATTGACCGATTCGGCGATTTAGAACCTCAGAATAGCTTGTTATGAGATTATAGCTCTTTCTCAGCAAACAGTTGACCGATTCGGTGATCTAAAACCTCAGAACGGCTTGTTATGAGATTATAGCTCATTCTTAGTGAACGGTTGACCGATTCAGTGATCTAGAATCTCAGAATGGCTTGTTATGAGATTACAGCTCATTATCAGCAAACGGTTGACCGATTTGGCGATCTAGAATGTCAGAACGGCTTGTTGTGAGATTATAGCTCATTATCAGTGAACGTTTGACTGATTTGGTGATCTAGAATCTTAGAATGACTTGTTATGAGATTAGAGCTCATTATCAGCAAATAGTTGACCGATTCAGCGATCTAGAAGCTCAGAATGGCTTGTTATGAGATTACAGCTCATTATCAGCAAACAGTTGACTAATTTGGCGATCTAGAACCTCAGAAAGACTTGTTATAAAATTATAACTCATTATCAGCGAACGGTTGACCGATTCGGTGATCTAGAATTTTAGAATGGCTTGTTATGAGATTTTAGCTGATTATCAATGAACAGTTGACCGATTCGGCGATCTAGAATCTTAGAATAGCTTGTTATGAGATTACAGCTCATTATCAGCGAATGGTTGACCGATTCGATGATGTGGAACCTAAGAATGACTTATTATGAGATCGTAGCTCATTATCAGCAAATGATTGACTGATTTAGTGAACTAGAACCTTAGAATGGCTTGTTATGAGATTATAGCTCATTATCAGTAAACGGTTGACTGATTCAGTGATCTAGAACCTCAGAATGGCTTGTTATGAAATTATAGCTCATTATCAGTGAACGGTTGACCGATTCGGTGATCTAGAATCTTAGAATGGCTTTTTATGAGATTGTAGCTCATTATCAGCAAATGATTGACCAATTCAGCGATCTAAAACCTCAGAATGGCTTGTTATGAGATTATATGTCATTATCAGTGAACGGTTGAGTGATTCAGTGATCTAGAATCTTAGAACAGCTTGTTATGAGATTACAGCTCATTATCAGCAAACTGTTGACCTATTCAGCGATCTAGAACCCCAGAATGGCTTGTTATGAGATTACAGCTCATTATCAGTGAACAGTTGATCAATTTGGTGATCTAGAACCTTAGAACGGCTTGTTATAAGATTATAGCTCATTATCATTAAACGGTTGACCGATTCAGTGATCTAGAACCTCAGAATAGCTTGTTATAAGATTACAGCTCATTATCAGCAAATGGTTGACTGATTTAGTGATCTAGAACCTCAAAATGACTTTTTATAAGATTGTAGCTCATTATCAGCGAATGGTTGATGATTCAGCAATCTAAAATCTCAGAATGGCTTGTTATGAGATTATAGCTCATTATTAGCGAATGGTTGACCGATTCAGTGATCTACAATCTCAGAATGACTTGTTATGAGACTACAACTCATTATCAGCAAACGGTTGACCGATTTGGCGATCTAGAACCTCAGAACAGATTGTTATGAGATTACAGCTCATTATCAGCGAATGGTTGACTAATTTAGCAATCTAAAATCTTAGAATGGCTTGTTATAATATTGTAGCTCATTATCAGTAAATGGTTGACCGATTTGGTGATCTAGAACCTCAGAACTGCTTGTTATGAGATTACAAATCATTATCAGTAGATAGTTGACCAATTCGGCGATCTAGAACCTCAGAACAACTTGTTATAAGATTGTAGCTCATTATCAGTGAACGGTTGATCAATTCAGTGATCTAGAATGTCAGAATAGGTTGTTATGAGATTACAGCTTATTATCAACAAATAGTTGACCGATTCAACGATCTAAAACCTCAGAATTGCTTGTTATGAGATTACAGCTCATTATCAGTGAATGATTGACCGATTCAGTGATCTAGAACATCAGAATAGCTTGTTATGAGATTATAGCTCATTATCAGTAAACGATTGACCGATTCAGCAATCTAAAACCTTAGAATGACTTGTTATGAGATTGTAGCTCATTATCAGTGAATGGTTGACTGATTCGGTGATCTAGAACCTCAGAAATACTTGTTATGAGACTACAGCTCATTATCAATGAACGGTTGACCGATTCGGTGATTTAGAACCTTAGAATGGTTTGTTATGAGATTACAGCTCATTATCAGCAAATAGTTGACTAATTCATCAATCTAGAACCTTAGAATGACTTGTTATGAGATTGTAGCTCATTATGAGTGAATGGTTGACCAATTTGGCGATCTAGAATCTCAAAATGACTTGTTATGAGATTGTAGGTCATTATTAGAAAATGGTTGACCGATTCGGCTATCTAGAACCTAAGAATGGCTTGTTATGAGATTACAACTCATTATCAGCAAACAGTTGACTGATTCGGCAATCTAGAACCTCAGAACAACTTGTTATGAGATTGTAGCTCATTATCAGCAAATGGTTGACCGATTTGGTGATCTAGAATCTTAGAATAGCTTGTTATGAGATTATAGCTCATTATCAGTGAACAGTTGACCGATTCAGCAATCTAGAACCTCTGAACGGCTTGTTATGAGATTATAGATCATTATCAGCAAATGGTTGACCGATTCGGCGATCAAGAACCTCAGAATGGCTTGTTATGAGATTGTAGCTCATTATCAGCAAACAGTTGACTGATTTAGTGATCTAGAACCCCAGAATAGGTTGTTATGAGATTACAACTCATTATCAGCAAACAATTGACCGATTTAGTGATGTAGAACCCAAGAATGGCTTGTTATGAGATTACAGCTCATTATCAGCAAATGATTTACCGATTCGGTGATCTAGAACCTTAGAACGGCTTGTTATGAGATTATAGCTCATTATCAACAAATGGTTGATCAATTCGGCGATCTAAAACCTCAGAATGACTTGTTATGAGATTGTAGCTCATTAGCAGTGAACGGTTGTCTGGTTCAGAAATCTAGAATCTCAGATTGGCTTGTTATGAGATTGTATCTCATTATCAGCAAATGGTTGACCGATTCAGCTATCTAGAACCTCAGAATGGCTTGTTATGAGATTATAGCTCATTATCAGCAAACGGTTAACTGATTTGGTGATCTAGAACTTGAGAATGTCTTGTTATGTCTTGTTGGATGATTCGGCAATCTAGAACCTCAGAATGACTTGTTATGATATTATAGCTCATTATCAATGAACGGTTGACCGATTCGGTGATCTAAAACCTCATAATGGCTTGTTATGAGATTACAGCTCATTACCAGCAAACGGTTGACCGATTCGATGATCCAGAACCTCAGAATGACATGTTATGAGATTGTAGCTCATTATCAGTGAACGGTTGACAGATTTGATGATCTAGAATCTTAGAATGACTTGTTATGAGATTACAGCTCATTATCAGGAAACAGTTGACCAATTCGACGATCTAGAAACTCAGAATAAAATGTTATGAGATTATAGCTCTTTATTAGGAAATCGTTGACTGATTTAGTGATCTAGAACCTTAGAATGACTTGTTATGAGATTGTAGCTTGTTATTAGTGAATGGTTGACTGATTTGGCAATCTAGAATCTTAGAATGGCTTATTATGAGATTTTAGCTCATTATCAGTGAATGGTTGATCGATTCAGTGATCTAGAACCTCAGGACAGCTTGTTATCAGATTAAAGCTCATTATCAGTAGATGGTTGATCGATTCGATGATCTAGAACCTTAGAATGGCTTGTTATGAGATTACAGCTCATTATCAGCAAATAATTGACAGATTTGGCAATCTAGAACCTGAGAATGACTTGTTATGATATTATAGCTCATTATCAGCGAACGGTTGACTGATTCATCAATCTAGAACCTCAGAACGACTTGTTATGAGGTTACAGTTCATTATCAGCAAATGGCTGAGTGATTCAGTGATCTAGAACCTCATAATGGCTTGTTATGAGATTATATCTAATTATCAGTGAATGGTTGACCGATTCGGTGATCCAGAACCTCAGAATGGCTTCTTATGAGACTATAGCTCATTATCACCAAATGGTTGACTGATTCAGTGATCTAGAACCTCAGAATGAGTTATTATGAGATTGTAGCTCATTATCAGTGAATGATTGACCGATTCAACAATCTAGAATCTCACAATAACTTATTATGAGATTATATCTTATTATCAGTGAATGGTTGATCAATTCAGCGATCTAAAACCTCAGTATGACTTTTTATGAGATTACAGCTCATTATCAGCAAACCAATTTGGCGATCTAGAACCTCAGAATGACTTGTTATGAGATTGTAGCTCATTATCAGTGAACGGTAGAAAAATTTAGCAATCTAGAATCTCAGAATGGCTTGTTATTAGATTGTAGCTCATTATTAGCAAGCAGTTGACCGATTCAGCAATATAGAAACTTAGAACATCTTGTTATGAAATTACAGCTCATTATAAGTAAATGGTTGACCGATTAGGCAATCTAGAACCTCCAAATGGCTTGCTATGAGATTGTAGCTCATTATCAGTGAATAGTTGACAGATTTGGTGATCTAGAACCTCATAATGGCTTGTTATGAGATTACAAATCATTATCAGCAAATGGTTGACCGATTCAGCGATCTAGAACCTCAGAATGGCTCGTTATGATATTACAGCTCATTATCAGTGAACCGTTGATTGATTCGGTGGTCTAGAACCTTAGAATGGCTTGTTATGAGATTACAGCTCATTATCAACAAATGGTTGACCAATTCGGTGATATAGAACCTCAGAATGACTTGTTATGAGATTGTAGCTCATTATAAGCGAACGGTTGACCAATTTAGCAATCTAGAATCTCAGAATGACTTGTTATGAGATTATAGCTCATTATCAGCGAATGGTTGACTAATTCAGCAATTTAGAACCTTAGAACGGCTTGTTATGAGATTACAACTCATTATCAGCAAATGGTTGAGTGATTTGGTGATCTGGAACCTCATAATGACTTGTTATGAGATTGTAGCTCATTATCAGTGAACGATTGACTGATTCAGCGATCTAGAATCTTAGAATAACTTGTTATGAGATTATAGCTCATTATCAGTGAATGGTTGATTGATTGGGTGATCTAGAACCTCAGAATGGCTTGTTATGAGATTACAGCTCATTATCAACAAACCAATTTGGCAATCTAGAATCTCAGAATGACTAGTTATAAGATTATAGCTCATTATTAGTGAACGATTGAACAATTTAGCGATCTAGAATCTCAGAATGGCCTGTTATGAGATTGTCGCTCATTATCAGTGAGAGATTGACCGATTTGGCGATCTAGAACCTCAGAATGGCTTGTTATGAGATTACAGCTCATTATCATCAAATGGTTGACTGATTCGATGATCTAGAATCTCAAAATAACTTGTTTTGAGATTGTAGCTCATTATCATAGAATGGTTGACCGATTCGGTGATCTAGAAACTTAGAACGACTGTTATGAGATTGTAGCTTATTATTAGCAAACGGTTGACTGATTTGGCGATCTAGAACCTCAGAATGACTTGTTATAAAATTATAGCTCATTATCAACAAATGGTTGACCGATTCAACAATCTAAAACCTCAGAACGGCTTGCTATGAGATTGTAGCTCATTATTAGTGAATGGTTGACCGATTTGGCGATCTAAAACCTCAGAACAACTTGTTATGATATTACAACTCATTATTAGCAAATGGTTGACTGATTCGGCTATCTAGAACCTCAGAATGGCTTGTTATGATATTACAGCTCATTATGAACGAGCCATTGACCGATTTGGTGGTCTAGAACCTCAGAATAGCTTATTTTGAGATTACAGCTCATTATCAGCAAACGATTGACTAATTCAGTGATCTAGAACCTCAGAACAAATTTTTATGCGATTGTACCTCATTATCAATGAACGGTTGACTCATTCATCGATCTAGAATCTTAGAATGACTTGTTATGAGATTATAGCTCATTATCAACAAACAGTTGACTGATTCGGCAATCTAAAACCTTAGAATGACTTTTTATGAGATTAAAACTCATTATCAGCAAACGGTTGACCGATTCGATGATCTAGAACCTCAGAATGACTTGTTATGAGATTGGAGCTAATTATCAATGAATAGTTGACTGATTTGGACATCTAGAATCTTAGAATGACTTGTTATGAGATTTTAGCTCGTTATCAGTGAACGGTTGACCAATTCGGTGATCTAGAACCTCAAAGTGGCTTGTTATGAGATTACAGCTCATTATCAGCAGATGGTTGACCAATTCAATGATCTAGAACATCAGAATGGCTTGTTATGAGATTGTAGCTCATTATTAGTGAATGGTTGATCGATACGATGATCTACAAAATCAGAATAGCTTGTTATGAGATTACAGCTCATTATCAGCAAACAGTTGACCGATTCAGCAATCTAGAACTTTAGAATGGCTTGTTATGAGATTACAGCTCATTATCAATAAATAGTTGACCAATTCAGCGATCTAGAACCTCAGAATAGCTTGTTATGAGATTACAGCTCATTATCAGCAAACGGTTGACCGATTCGGTGATCTAGAACCTCAGAATTCCTTGTTATGAGATTGTAGCTCATTATCAGTGAATGGTTGACTGATTCAGCAATCTAGAATCTCAAAATTGCTTGTTATGAGACTACAGCTCATTATCAGTGAATGGTTGACCGATTCAGAAATCTAGAATCTCATAATGACTTTTTATGAGATTACAGCTCATTATCAGCATATGGTTGACTGATTCAGTGATCTAGAACATCAAAATGGCTTGTTATGAGATTACAGCTCATTATCTACAAATAGTTGACTGATTCAGTGATCTAGAATCTCAGAATGGCTTATTATGAGATTGTAGCTCCTTATCAGCGAACTGTTGACCGATTTGGCGATCTAGAACCTCAGAATGACTTGTTATGAGATTATAGCTATTTATCAGCAAACAGTTGACTGATTTGATGATCTAGAACCTTAGAATGGCTTATTATGAGATTATAGCTCATTATCAACAAATGATTGACCGATTCAGCGATCTAGAACCTCAGAATGGCTTGTTATGAGATTGTAGCTCATTGTCAGCAAATGGTTGACCGATTCGGTGATCTAGAATCCCAGACTGGCTTGTTATGAGATTACAGCTCATTATCAGTGAATGGTTGACCGATTTGGTGATCAAGAATCTCAGAATGGCTTGTTATGAGATTATAGCTCATTATTAGAAAATGGTTGACCGATTCGGTGATCTACAACCTCAGAATGGCTTGTTATGAGATTACAACTCATTATCAATGAATGGTTGACCGATTCAGCAATCTCAAATCTTAGAATGACTTGTTATGAGATTACAGCTTATTATCAGTGAATGGGTGACCGATTCGATGATCTAGAATCTTAGAATGGCTTGTTATTAGATTGTAGCTCATTATCAGCAAATGGTTGACCGATTTGGCCATCTAGAACCTCATAATGACTTGTTATGAGATTACAGCTCATTATCAGTGAACGATTGACTGATTCAGTAATCTAGAACCTCAAAATGGCTTGTTATGAGATTACAGCTCATTATCAGCAAACAATTGACTGATTTGGTGATTTAGAACCTTAGAATGGCTTGTTATGAGATTACAACTCATTATCAGCGAACGGTTGACTGATTCAGCCTTCTAGAACCTCAAAATAGCTTGTTATGAGATTACAGCTCATTATCAGCAAATGGTTGACCGATTAGGTGACCTAGAATCTTAGAATGGCTTGTTATGAGATTACAGCTCATTATCAGCAAACGCTTGACTGATTCAGCGATCTAGAACCTCAGAACGGCTTGTTATGAGGTTATAGCTCATTATCAGTGAATGGTTGACCGATTTGGTGATCTAGAATCTTAGAATGGCTTGTTATGAGATTACAGCTCATTATCAGCAAACGGTTGACCAATTCGGTGATCTAGAACCTTATAATGGCTTGTTATGAGATTACAGCTCATTATCAGCAAACGGTTGACTGATTCGGTGATCTAGAACATCAGAATGGCTTGTTATCAGATTATAGCTCATTATCAACAAACAGTTGACCGATTCAGTGATCTAGAACCTTAGGATGGCTTGTTATGAGATTACAGCTCATTATCAGCAAATGGTTGACCGATTTAGTAATCTAGAACCTCAGAATGACTTGTTATGAAATTATAGCTCATTATTAGAGAATGGTTGACTGATTCAGCGATCTAGAATCTTAGAACGACTTGTTATGAGATTGTAGCTCATTATCAGTGAATGGTTGACTGATTCGGTGATCTAGAATCTCAGAATGGCTTGTCAGGAGATTGTAGCTCATTATCAGTGAACAATTCACCGATTCGGCGATCTAGAACCTCAGAATGGCTTGTTATGAGATTACAGCTCATTATCAGCAAATGGTTGACCGATTCAATAATCTAGAACCTCAGAATAGCTATTTATGAGATTACAGCTCATTGTTAGTGAACGGTTGACCGATTCGGTGATCTAGAACCTCAGAATGGCTTGTTATGAGATTACAGCTCATTATCAGCGAGCGGTTGACCGATTCGGTGATCTAGAACCTTAGTACAACTTGTTATGAGATTACAGCTCATTATCAACACACGGTTGACCGATTCGGTTATCTAGAGCCTCAGAATGACTTGTTATGATATTATAGCTCATTAGCAGTGAACGGTTGTCCGAGTCAGAAATTGAGAATCTTAGAATGGCTTGATTTGAGATTGTAGCTCATTATGAGCGAACGGTTGACCGATTCAGCTATCTAGAACCTCAGAATATCTTGTTATGAGATTACAACTCATTATATGCAAATGATTTACCGATTCGGTGATCTAGAACTTTAGAATGGCTTGTTATGAGATTGTAGCTCATTATCAGTGAATGGTTGACCGATTCGGCGATCTAGAAACTCAGAATGATTTGTTATGAGATTATAGCTCATTATCAACAAATGGTTGTGTTAGTACTCTCAATTTTTTGGAGAAATTTGGAGTGACTACATTGAAAATTTCTCTAAGTGTAGATTGTTGCCCTAAGAAACTCGTGGAAAAGGCATATTTTGAATGCATGCAGAAAAGGGCCTCTTGATTTTTGTGAGAAACCTCTTGGGAGACGTGTTCCTCACCTTTCATTTGGCATATACAGTGGGTTCCAATTCTCAAATTTCAATTCTGATTTGTTTTGGAAGTAGCCATTTGGAGGCGCTTATCATAAATCTGCATTTTTGCTAAGTGTCATTTTGCTGTATAAGGCCTAGTTTACTTCTGAATAACTTGCGCCATGTTAAGTTTCATGGCCCGCCACTTTGGGATTGTTTAGTATACATATCAGAGAACTTATGTTTCAAAGGTCAATCCATTTTGAGTCCGTTTGATTAGATTTTGGATCTCCCAAAGTTGGTCTTCCAGAATTGTCTTGCTTCTTGGCTCTGTCCAGATTTTTGAGTAGCCCTGTTTGACCAACTGTAACTTTTGACCTTGTGATCTAAATGAAACAATTCCTTTTACATCGTATTATAGAGGTCAAATACTTCTTATATCTCCATATTTAGGTCATGATGAATCCATTTGGTTAGTTTGTGAAGCTCATTCTGTTTGCAATTTCTATCAATTTGCCAAATTGTCAAATGCAGAATTGTAGAACGACCTACTTTGAGGTCTCGCAAATGTGTATCTGGATGAATGCCTTGGATAACTGATTTGTTCCTTGTATTGTAAGCATGGAATTTTACTTCCCTAGAGATTTGCAGACTTCTGCCAATCTGATTGATCACTTTTCTTGGCCGATTCCAAACCCAATTTTTGCATATCTGTTGTGCTTTGGTTCGGAAAGTGTTTAGGGTGCTAACTTTGCAGATTGGTATCAGTTGAACTGGTTTGTTTTCAGGGAGAGTTAATTGAGGGGTCATGCTCTACATATGACATTGAATCTAGGTTCAAAGGTTGAAATTCTGAAAGATCTTTTTGATGACCCTATGAATTCAGTTCCAAAGGCAATTTATTCAGTTTGCAGTGCGGAAAAGAGTTAAGTTTTTAGAATGGCCATTTTGCAAGAGTGATCTGTCTGAAAGATGTTTTCAAGGTCCGATTGTGGAAACATCCTCATTGCATATGAATTTACTATTTGACCTAATGGTGAAATTTCAGAGCTTGTTTCAATATTTTTGCAATGACTGATCCAAAAGAGATTTATGGTGTTTCAACTTTTGCATTTGCATAATCTTCTGAAAGTGCTAAGTTTGATTATTCGCCTCTTGCACCGGATGATGAATTTGGTGAAATTACTCTTGCATGCATAGTCATTATAGTTGAATGAATCTTCTTGCCAGGTGCCAGAGTTAGTTTACTTGTTTCAGTGAATTTTTGAGGCCAGTTCCGAAGGCCAGTTGCCATTAATGTGATCAAACGACATAAGTGTCAAAATGGTTATAAAGGCCACCGGTTTATATTTAATGTTCAAAATATGGAAGTATAGACAGGAAGAAACATTGCAAGAGGGTTTTCAAATGATGCAAAGTGACGATCATTCCAATCCATCTGGATATCTTCCATTCAGCATTATGTCGAAAGGTCCACATGTCTGAATTAGATTTTAATGCCAGTTGCATTCTTATGGGGATAGCTTAAAATTGTAGTGTCAAGAGAGATTTTTAGGTATCTTCTATGTTCTGAATGGATGACCACATAATTCTATGGGGTATCCATTAAATGCATGAACAAAGGGGGTATGACCAATATACATATAACAATTTTGGGATTAACTGGAAGCCTACTTGATTGATCAGCGTAGCATTTGGTAGTTGAGCCCACACTTAAAAATGGAAACATTGACAGGCACTTTAATTTGTTTATAATTCTGTAGATGTTTTGGAAATTTTGCATAGTTTAAATGAAAGCTTGCGCAGACTTTAGTGGAGGAAATTTTATGTTTTAAGAAGCTTTGAATCAATACATAGCTAATGCTAAGGAGCCCGCGCTATTTTGGGGGGGGGGGCAAATATGAATGAAATGTCAATACAAAGAAGGATTCAGTGCCAGGTTTTAAGTAGAAGTTTGTGTTATTTAGAATGCCCAGGGTCTGTGCCATTTTGGGGGCTATTAGAGTTTTTTAATAGGCAGTAAAACTTCAGAATTACATATGAATTAGCAGATGTAAGGCCAATTTTGACAATTTCACCAGTGTCTTCTTAAGCCATGCTAATGTGAGGGTATAAATAGGGTGTGTAACTATTTATAGCAGCTGCTCCAAGTGGATTTGATGAAAATCTTTAGAAACCCTCAGGCAATGCGATGAACAGATGTAAAGCCATGTTCCCAGCCATGCCTTGTGCAGAGTAATACAAAGTAGTTTGGTTGTTTTGTTATAAACTTTGCAAAGAGTGAATACCACGCCAGTAGCAAAAAATAGAGGGAAGATACAGATTTTAAAATGTTAAGCCCAGCATTACATTGCAAAAACATAGCCACAGAGAATATGCGATGGTTTTTTGTGGAAATGTTTTGAGTTTTTTGAAAGATTCTAAGTCAAATCTGCAGATGTAAATCCATAAGGAGTGACATTTTGACTTCTGAAACACGTGCATGGTCTCCATTTTCAGAAATATCATGCCATTAATGAGCAGTTTATGCAGCAAGTTCCCAGGAAAGTGGAAAACAATGAAATTCCTTTATCCCACATTCACTCTGTAACGGCCGTTTTTGGTCTTTATATACCAAAATGCATACTTCATAGGTAAATAAGAGAGCCCAGAGGCTCTTGGCGAGCTCTTGAGGGTTGGAGGAATGGAGGCATGGAAAACACAGTGTTTTGAGATGAATTTCAAAAATCACTTTAAAACCATGAGATCCATTATCCCACATTCATCCGGGGAAGGAATTTCAAAGTCTTTATATGCAAAAACACAAACATGTAATTTGAAGATGAAAGGAGGAAGCTCTGCACACGTGATCACACATGGTGCCTTGTCTCGGGAAGTGTGCCCAGTCAGCTACCAACAAAATTTTGCAGATGATGTCATGTGGTCACGGAGGAGAAAGGCGGCTTGTCGCACAGTCATAGAGGATTTGCGGTTGAGGACAGATGTTGCGCGAGTGAGCGACAAGCTCATCACGCAGTCGCTGGAGAAATGCAGTCAGGCCAAAAATCATTGCGAGTGCGCGATTGAGCTTAGTCGCATAATGGCCCAGGGTTTTTCAAGGTCGTGAAAAGGCACGCGAGTGGGCGACTCAGATCATCGCGCACTCACACAAGGTTTTTAATGAAGTTGAAAAGTGTAGCGACTGAACGATTCAGCCCAACCGTAGAGGCAAGATGGAGACAGTTAAGAACTAAAAAGTGATTTTCAGAACAAATCAGCAAACGCCACTTGTCAAATTCTGGTGCAATGTGAGCAAAAAAGAGTAAAATACATAGATTTTTAAATTTTATCTCAATTCAATAGTTTGACTATTGAAAATTGTCAAATATTTCAAAATTATTCAGAAAATGTGCACGAAAAGACAAACTCTTTTTGATGATCCAGGGGGAAATTTGATCAAAAGTATCAGCTATTATATACTGTTGGAAAGGTATTAAAGAGAGGAATCTAATTTTACAGACCATTTGAGGGCATAAAAAATCAAATTTTGGTAGTAACAAAAGGAAGTGGTTGCAGATATTTTCTAAGAGAGAAGGACAGGCGTCGGTGACTAAATTTATTTTTTCCTTTTCTCCTATATCTGAGTTTCTTCTGAATTGTAATAGGAGGTTGAAATTTATGCTGTTGGGAAGCTTCCAAGATTTTGAGTCTTAATTTTGGTGTTCATGGTCTTGGAATGTACAGTTTCAGATGATTTTTAATGAAAATCAAAGGAAATCCCTGTTCAGAACTTGTATGATGTCTTTGTATGTTTGTTTTGATTCTTGTATATTAACTTGTAAGGCATGTTAATATACCAGTTACAAGGTATCTGTGCATTTGAATCTAAGTTTCTCTCAATGAGAGCAAGTCTTGTATTCAAATTCTGAGAATTTTAAGTCTGCATATGAATATGATGTCCAGGAATTGAAATGAGAAGAACGGCTTGCAAGGCATTTCATTTGCATTTTTGAGTTTGGAGTTAGAAGTTTTCTGGGATTGCACATCTGTTTGACTCTGTTGCCCAATAGATAAGGCACTGGTCTCTGGTTTGTCTTGTAGTTTCTTCATCAATCAATTATTCAAATCATTT
>MU223495.1:359429-374189 GCA_018584345.1 Thuja plicata
ATCCCCAATGGAGATGTCCTAGCCCCCAGCAAATATCCACACAATAGAATATAATAACAATACAAAGATTTAGAACCACACAATGCCAAAACTCATAATAGAATTATCATATTTTCATCCAACATGCTCGGCTGTAAGGCCTTCCGAGTTACGGCCAAATACAATGCAATTCCAATAGTAACTTTGCAAGATCCCTCAAGATATAATCCAAACCCTAGCCACACTATGGTAGAAACCTCCAGGAAGATCTAAACTTGTGCCCGCAAGCCCTCCAAGCAATCTCCTTGCTTCCCAAGCCACAGCTACTAGTTCTCCTCCAAATTTGATCCTCTACCTATTCCTCTTCTCCAAGATGGATAAATGATGCCTAAAGACTTCCCCCACAACCCCTACTTATACCAATCTAAGCCACAGGTCGGCCCTAAAAATAAATTAAATACAAACACATAAATTGAATGCCACAATTCGGCCAACAACAACAATTAAATGCCCAAAATTGATGTCTTAGTAAAATTGCGATATCTCCTAGGTCCGGATGAATTAGGACTCATGCTTCAAACCGTAGGTAGAAATCTAGGCCCTCTTCAATCCCTAAAATTTGCATCCTCTAACTCTTTGTGAAAAATTACTTATACGGCCTGTAATAGGCACCAAATTCCTAAGCAAGGCCGAGCTCCTCCTAGTCCATGCCAAGCAACCAAGACCATGCCAAGTTCCATTAAATACATCAAAACCAATTACCCAAGACCCAAGTAGGTCCACACAACTCTACCAAATCCCTCACATATGAAAATAAGTCCACACAACTCCATCAAATCTCCTAAAAATGCATGATAGCCAACTACCCTGGGATGCTCCTGCATCAGGTTGACCGATTCGGTGTTCTAGAATCTTAGAATGACTTGTTATGAGATTATAGCTCATTATCAATAAACAGGTGACTGATTCGGAAATCTAGAATCTTAGAATAACTTGTTATGAGATTGTAGCTCATTATCAGAAAATGGTTGATCGATTCAGCGATCTAGAACCTTAGAAGGACTTGTTATGAGATTACAGCTCATTATCAGCAAACAGTTGACCGATTGGGCAATCTAGAACCTCAGAATGGCTTGTTATGAGATTACAAATCATTATTAGTGAACGGTTGACCGATTCAGCGATCTAGAATCTCAGACTGGCTTGTTATGAGATTACAGCTTATTATTAGTGAATGGTTGACCGATTCGGAGATCTAGAACCTTAGAATAGCTTGTTATGATATTATAGCTCATTATTAGCAAATGGTTGACTGATTTGGTGATCTAGAACCTCAGAATGGCTTGTTATGAGATTATAGCTCATTATTAGTGAACGGTTGACTGATTTGGCAATCTAGAATCTTAGAATGACTTGTTATGATATTATAGCTTATTATCAGTGAACGGGTGACTGATTTGGTGATCTAGAATCTTAGAATGGCTTGTTATGAGATTGTAGCTCATTATCAGCAAACGGTTGACCGATTCAGTGATATAGAACCTCAGAATGACTTGTTATGAGATTACAGCTCATTATCAGTGAATGGTTAACCGATTCAGTGATCTAGAAACCTAGAATGGCTTATTATGAGATTACAGCTCATTATCAGTAAACGGTTGACTGATTCGGTGATCTAGAACCTCAGAATGGCTTGTTATGAGATTACAGCTCATTGTTAGTGAACGGTTGACCGATTCAGTGATCTAGAACCTCAAAATGGCTTTTTATGAGATTATAGCTCACTATCAGCGAACAATTGACTGATTCGGCAATCTAGAATCTCAGAATGGCTTGTTATGAGATTACAGCTCATTATCAGCAAATGGTTGACCAATTTAGCGATCTAGAACCTTAGAACTGCTTGTTATGAGATTACAGCTCATTATTAGTGAATGGTTGACCGATTTGGCTATCTAGAATCTTAGAATGGATTTTTATGAGATTACAGCTCATTATCAGCAAATGGTTGACTGATTCAGTGATCTAGAACCTCAGAATGGCTTGTTATGAGATTACAACTCATTATCAGCATATGGCTGACCAATTTGGTGATCTAGAACCTTAGAATAGCTTGTTATGAGATTACAGCTCATTATCAACAAATAGTTAACTGATTCAGTGATCTAGATCCTCAGAATGGCTTTTTATGAGATTACAGCTCATTATCAGCAAACGATTGATCGATTTGGTGATCTAGAACGTAAGAATGGATTATTATGAAATTATAGGTCATTATTAGTGAACAGTTGACTGATTTGGCGATCTAAAATCTCATAATGGCTTGTTATGAGATTGTAGCTCATTATCAGTGAATGGTTGACCGATTTGGTGATCTAGAATCTCAGAATGGCTTGTTATGAGATTACAGCTCATTATAAGCGAATAGTTGACCAATTCGGTGATCTAGAACCTCAGAATGGCTTGTTATGAGATTATAGCTCATTATCAGCATGTGGTTGACCGATTTGGTGATCTAGAACCTCAGTACAGCTTGTTATGAGATTACAACTCATTATCAGCAAACGGTTGACCGATTCAATGATCTAGAACCTCAGAATGACTTGTTATGAGATTGTAGCTCATTAGTAGTGAATGGTTGTCTGATTCAAAAATTAAGAATCTCAAAATGGATTGTAGCTCATTATGAGTGAACAATTGACCGATTCGGCTATCTAGAACCTCAGAACAGCTTGTTATGAGATTACAGCTCATTATCAGCAATCGGTTGACTGATTCGGTGATCCAAAATTTTAGAATGGCTTGTTATGAGATTGTAGCTCATTATTAGTGAATGGTTGACTAATTTGGTGATCTAAAAACTCAGAACGACTTGTTATGAGATTATAGCTCATTATCAGCAAATGGTTGACCGATTCAACAATCTAGAACCTCAAAAGGACCTGTAATGAGATTGTAGCTCATTATCACCGAATGATTGACCGATTTAGCGATCTAGAATCTCAAAATGACTTGTTATGAGATTATAGCTCATTATCAGCAAACGGTTGAACGATTCAGCGATCTAGAACCTCAAAATGGCTTGTTATGAGATTACAGCTCATTATCAGCAAATGGTTGACCGATTTGGTGATCTAAAAACTTAGAATGACATGTTATGAGATTGTAGCTCATTATCAGTGAATGGTTGACCGATTCAGTGATCTAGTATCTCAGAACATCTTGTTATGAGATTGTAGTTCATTATTAGTGAACGGTTGACCGATTCAGCGATCTAGAACCTCAGAATGGCTTGTTATGAGATTACAGCTCATTATCATCAAACGGTTGATTGATTTGGTGATCTAGAACCTTAGAGTAGATTTTTATGAGATTGTAGCTCATTATCAGCAAATTATTGACTGATTCAGCGATCAAGAACCTCAAAACAGCTTGTTATGAGATTACAGCTCATTATCACCAAATAGTTGATCGATTCGGCGATCTAAAATCTCAGAATGGCTTGTTATGAGATTACAGCTCATTATCAGCAAATGGTTGACCACTTCAGTGATCTAGAACCTTAGAATAGCTTGTTATGAGATTATAGCTCATTATCAGCAAACGGTTGACTGATTCGGTGATCTAGAACCTTAGAACATCTTATTATGAGATTACAGCTCATTATAAGAAAATAGTTGACCGATTCAGTGATCTAGAACCTCAGAATGACTTGTTATGAGATTATAGCTCATTATCAGTGAACGGTTGACTGATTTCATGATCTAAAATCTCAAAATGGCTTGTTATGAGATTACAACTCATTATCACCAAATGATTTACCGATTCGGTGATCTGGAACCTCAGAATGACTTGTTATGAGATTGTAGCTCATTATCAGTGAACGGTTGACCAATTCGGTGCTCTAGAATCTCAAAATGACTTGTTATGAGATTATAGCTCATTATCAGTGAACGATTGACTAATTCAGTGATCTAGAATCTCAAAATGGCTTGTTATGAGATTACAGCTCATTATCAGCAAATGGTTGACTGATCCGATGGTCTAGAACCTCAGAATGACTTGTTATGAGAATGTAGCTCATTATCAATGAACGGTTGATCGATTTGGTAATCTAGAATCTCAGAATGGCTTGTTATGAGATTGTAACTCATTATCAGTGAACGGTTGACTGATTTGGCAATATATAACATCAGAACAGCTTGTTATGAGATTACAACTCATTATCAGCAAACGGTTGACTGATTCGGTGATATAAAACCTCAGTATGGCTTGTTATGAGATTGTAGCTCATTATCAGGGAATGGTTGACCGATTCAGTGATCTAGAACCTTAGAATGACATGTTATGAGATTATAGCTCATTATCAGCAAATAGTTGATCGATTAGGTTATCTAGAACCTCAGAATGGCTTGTTATGAGATTACAAATTATTATCAATGAATGGTTGACTTAGTCAGCGATCTAGAACCTCAAAATAGCTTGTTATGAGATTACAGCTCATTATAAGCAAATAGTTCACCGATTCTATAATCTAGAACCTCAAAATGACTTGTTATGAGATTGTAGCTCATTATCAGTGAACGGTTGACCAATTCGGCGATCTAGAATCTCAAAATGAGTTGTTATGAGATTACAGCTAATTATCAGCAAACGGTTGATCGATTCGACAATTTAGAACCTCAAAACGGCTTGTTATGAGATTGTAGCTCATTATCAGTGAATGGTTGACCGATTCAGCAATCTAAAACCTCAGAATGACTTGTTATGAGATTATAGCTCATTATCAGCAAATGGTTGACCAATTCAATGATCTAGAACCTTAGAATGGTTTATTATGAGATTACAGCTCATTATCAGCGAATGGTTGATCGATTTAGTGATCTAGAACCTCAGAATAGCTTGTTATGACATTATAGCTCATTATCAGCAAACACTTGACTGATTCGATGATCTAGAACCTGAGAATGACTTCTTATGAGATTATGGCTCATTATCAGCGAACGATTGACCGATTCAGCGATTTAGAATGTCAAAATGACTTGCTATGAGATTATAGCTCATTATCAATGAATGATTGATAGATTCGGTGACCTAGAACCTCATAACAGCTTGTTATGAGATTACAACTCATTATCAACAAATGATTGACTAATTCAGTGATCTAGAACCTCAGAATGACTTGTTATGAAATTACAACTCATTATTAGCAAATAGTTGACCGACTCGGTGATCTAGAACCTCAGAATGACTTGTTATGAGATTACAGCTCATTATCAGCAAACGGTTGACTGATTCGGCAATCTAGAATATTAGAATGACTTGTTATGAGATTACAGCTCATTATTAGTGAACGGTTGACTGATTCGGTGATCTAGAACCTTAGAACAACTTGTTATGAGATTACAGCTCATTATTAGCAAACGGTTGACTGATTCAGTGATCTAGAACTTCAGAATGACTTGTTATGAGATTACAACTCGTTATTAGCAAACGGTTGACCGATTTGGCAATCTAGAACCTCAAAATGGCTTATTATGAGATTAAAACTCATTATCAGTGATCAGTTGACTGATCTAGTGATCTAGAATCTTAGAATGGCTTGTTATGAGATTGTAGCTCATTATTAGCTAACGGTTGACCGATTCAGCGATCAAGAATCTCAGAACGGCTTGTTATGAGATTGTAGCTCATTATCAGTGAACGGTTGACCGATTCAGTGATGTGGAATCTCAAAATGACTTGTTATGAGATTGTAGCTCATTATCAGCAAATAGTTGATCGATTTAGCTATCTAGAATCTTAGAATGGCTTGTTATGAGATTACAGCTCATTATCAGTGAATGGTTGATCGATTTAGCAATCTAGAATCTCAGAATGACTTGTTATGAGATTATAGCTCATTATCACCAAACGGTTGACCGATTCTGCAATCTAGAATCTCAGAATGACTTGTTATAAGATTACAGCTCATTATCAGTGAATGGTTGACCGATTCGGTGATCTAAAACCTCAGAATGGCTTGTTATGAGATTACAGTTGATTATCAGTGAATGGTTGATTGATTCAGCGATCTAGAAGCTTAGAACAGCTTGTTATGAGATTACAACTCATTATCAACAAATGGTTGACCGATTTGGTGATCTAGAACCTCAAAAAGACTTGTTATGAGATTGTAGCTCATTATTAGTGAATGGTTGACTGATTCAGCGATCTAGAATCTCAATATGACTTATTATGAGATTACAACACATTATTAGTGAATAATTGACTGATTCAGCTATCTAGAACCTCAAAATGGCTTGTTATGAGATTATAGCTCATTATTAGTAAATAGTTGACCGATTCAGTGATCTAGAACCTCAGAACGGCTTGTTATGAGATTGTAGCTCATTATCAGTGAACAACTGACCGATTCACAGATCTAGAACCTCAAAATAGCTTGTTATGAGATTATAGCTCATTATCTATAAATGATTGACCAATTCAGCGATCCAGAACCTTAGAAGGGCTTGTTATGAGATTACAGCTCATTATCAGCAAATGGTTGAACAATTTAGTAATCTAGAACCTCAGAATGGCTTGTTATGAGATTATAGCTCATTATCAACAAATGGTTGACTGATTAAGTGATGTAGAACCTTAGAACGGCTTGTTATGAGATTACAACTCATTATCAGCAAACAGTTGATCGATTCAGCGATCTAGAATCTCAGAATGACTTGTTATGAGATTATAGCTCATTATTAGTGAACGGTTGACCGATTCAGTGATCTAGAATCTCAGAATGGCTTGTTATGAGATTGTAGCTCATTATCAGCAAATGGTTGACCGATTCGGTGATCTAGAACCTCAGAATGACTTCTTATGAGATTATAGCTCATTATCAGCGAACGATTAACCGATTCGGCGATCTAGAACCTCCTAATGGCTTGTTATAAGATTACAGCTCATTATCAGCAAAGGATTGACCGATTCAGCGATTTAGAACCTCAGAATGGCTTTTTATGAGATTACTACTCATTATCAATGAATGGTTGACTGATTCAGCACTCTAGAATTTTAGAATGACTTGTTATGAGATTACAACTCATTATCAGGGAACGGTTGACTGATTCGGCGATCTAGAATCTCAAAATGGCTTGTTATGAGATTGTAGCTCATTATCAGCAAATGGTTGACCAATTCGGTGATCTAGAACCTCAAAATGACTTGTTATGTTATTACATCTCATTATCAGTGAACCATTGACCGATTCGGTGATCTAGAACCTCAGAATGGGTTGTTATGAGATTACAACTCATTATCAACAAATAGTTGATCGATTCAGTGATCTAGAACCTCAGAATGGCTTGTTATGAGATTATAGCTCATTATCAGCAAGTGGTTGATCGATTCGGTGATCTAGAACCTCAGTACAGCTTGTTATGAGATTACAACTCATTATCAGCAAACGGTTGACCGATTCAGTGATCTAGAACCTCAGAATGACTTGTTATGAGATTGTAGCTCATTAGCAGTGAATGGTTGTCTGATTTAAAAATTAAGAATCTCAAAATGGATTGTAGCTCATTATGAGTGAACAATTGACCGATTCGGCTATCTAGAACCTCAGAACGGCTTGTTATGAGATTATAGCTCATTATCAGCAACCGGTTGACTGATTCGATGATCTAGAATTTTAGAACGGCTTGTTATGAGATTGTAGCTCATTATCAGTGAATGGTTGACTGATTTGGCGATCTAAAAACTCAGAATGACTTGTTATGAGATTATAGCTCATTATTAGGAAATGGTTGACCAATTCAACAATCTAGAACCTCAAAAGGACCTATTATGAGATTGTAGCTCATTATCACTGAATGATTGACCGATTCAGCGATCTAGAATCTCAAAATGACTTGTTATGAGATTATAGCTCATTATCAGCAAATGGTTGAATGATTCAGCGATCTAGAACCTGAAAATGGCTTGTTATGAGATTACAGCTCATTATCAGCAAATGGTTGACTGATTTGGTGATCTAAAACCTTAGAATGACATGTTATGAGATGACATGTTATGAGATTGTAGCTCATTATCAGTGAACGGTTGACCGATTCGGCCATCTAGTATCTCAGAACATCTTGTTATGAGATTGTAGTTCATTATCAGTGAACGGTTGACTGATTCAGCGATCTAGAACCTTAGAATTGCTTGTTATGAGATTACAGCTCATTATCAGCAAACGGTTGATTGATTCAGTGATCTAGAACCTTAGAGTAGCTTTTTATGAGATTGTAGCTCATTATTAGTAAATTATTGATTGATTTAGCGATCGAGAACCTCAGAATAGCTTTTTATGAGATTACAGCTCATTATCACCAAACAGTTGATTTATTCAGCGATCTAGAATCTCAGAATGGCTTGTTATGAGATTACAGCTCATTTTCAGCAAATGGTTGACCAATTCAATGATCTAGAACCTTAGAATAGCTTGTTATGAGATTATAGCTCATTATCAGCAAACGGTTGACTGATTTGGCGATCTAGAACCTTAGAACATCTTATTATGAGATTACAGCTTATTATAAGCAAATGGTTGACCGATTCAGTGATCTAGAACCTCAGAATGGCTTGTTATGAGATTATAGCTCACTATCAGTGAACGGTTGACTGATTTCATGATCTAAAACCTCAAAATGGCTTGTTATGAGATTATAACTCATTATCACCAAATGATTTATCGATTCGGTGATCTGGAACCTCAGAATGATTTGTTATGAGATTGTAGCTCATTATCAGTGAACAGTTGACCAATTCGGTGCTCTAGAATCTCAAAATGACTTTTTATGAGATTATAGCTCATTATCACTGAACAGTTGACTAATTTAGTGATCTAGAATCTCAAAATGGCTTGTTATGAGATTACAGCTCATTATCAGCAAATGGTTGATTGATTTGACAATCTAGAAGCTCAGAATGACTTGTTATGAGAATGTAGCTCATTATCAATGAACGGTTGATCGATTTGGTAATCTAGAATCTCAAAATGGCTTATTATGAGATTGTAACTCATTATCAGTGAACGGTTGACTGATTCGGCGATATATAACATCAAAACAACTTGTTATGAGATTACAACTCATTATTAGTAAATGGTTGACCGATTCAGTGATATAAAACCTCAGTATGGCTTATTATGAGGTTGTAACTCATTATCAGGGAACAATTGACCGATTCAGTGATCTAGAACCTCAGAACAACATGTTATGAGATTATAGCTCATTATCAGCAAACAGTTGATTGATTAGGTGATCTAGAACTTCAGAATGGCTTGTTATGAGATTACAGATTATTATCAATGAATGGTTGACTTATTCAGCGATCTAGAACCTCAAAATAGCTTGTTATGAGATTACAGCTTATTATCAGCAAATAGTTCACCGATTCTATAATCTAGAACCTCAAAATGACTTGTTATGAGATTGTAGCTCATTATCAGTGAACGGTTGACCAATTCAGCGATCTAGAATCTCAAAATGAGTTGTTATTAGATTACAGCTAATTATCAGCAAACGATTGATCGATTCGGCAATTTAGAACCTCACAACGGCTTGTTATGAGATTATAGCTCATTATCAGTGAATGGTTGACCGATTCAGCAATCTAAAACCTCGGAATGGCTTGTTATGAGATTATAGCTCATTATCAGCAAATGGTTGACCAATTAAGCGATCTAGAACCTTAGAATGGCTTATTATGAGATTACAGCTCATTATCAGTGAATGGTTGATCGATTCAGTGATCTAAAACCTCAGAATAGCTTGTTATGAGATTATAGCTCATTATCAGCAAACACTTGACTGATTCAATGATCTAGAACCTGAGAATGACTTCTTATGAGATTATGGCTCATTATCAGTGAACGATTGACTGATTCAGTGATTTAGAATGTCAAAATGACTTGTTATGAGATTACAGCTCATTATCAGTGAATGGTTGATAGATTCGGCGACCTAGAACCTCAAAATAGCTTGTTATGAGATTACAACTCATTATCAACAAATGATTGACTGATTCGGTGATCTAGAACCTCAGAATGACTTGTTATGAGATTACAACTCATTATTAGCAAATAGTTGACCGATTCGGGGATCTAGAACCTCAGAATGACTTGTTATGAGATTACAGCTCATTATCAGCAAACGGTTGACTAATTCGGCGATCTAGAATGTTAGAATGACTTGTTATGAGATTATAGCTCATTATCAGTGAACGGTTGACTGATTTGGTGATCTAGAACCTTAGAACAGCTTGTTATAAGATTACATCTCATTATTAGCAAATGGTTGACTGATTCAGTGATCTAGAACTTCAGAATGACTTGGTATGAGATTACAACTCATTATTAGCAAACGGTTGACCGATTTGGCAATCTAGAACCTCAGAATGGCTTATTATGAGATTACAGCTCATTATCAGTGACCGGTTGACTGATCTAGTGATCTAGAATCTTAGAATGGCTTGTTATGAGATTGTAGCTCATTATTAGCTAATGGTTGACCGAATTCAGCGATTGAGAATCTCAGATCGACTTGTTATGAGATTGCAGCTCATTATCAGTGAACGGTTGACCAATTCAGTGATGTGGAATCTCAGAATGACTTGTTATGAGATTGTAGCTCATTATCAGCAAATAGTTAATCAATTTAGCTATCTAGAATCTTAGAATGGCTTGTTATGAGATTATAGCTCATTATCAGTGAATGGTTGATCAATTCAGCAATCTAGAACCTCAAATGACTTGTTATGAGATTATAGCTCATTATCAGCAAATGGTTGACTGATTCTACAATCTAGAACCTCAGAATGACTTGTTATAAGATTACAGCTCATTATCAGTGAATGGTTGACCGATTCGGTGATCTAAAACCTCAGAATGGCTTGTTAGGAGATTACAATTGATTATCAGTGAATGGTTGATTGATTTGGCGATCTAGAAGCTTAGAACAGCTTGTTATGAGATTATAGCTCATTATCAGCAAATGGTTGACCGATTTGGTGATCTAGAACCTCAAAAGGACTTGTTATGAGATTATAGCTCATTATCAGTGAACGGTTGATTGATTCGGCGATCTAGAATCTCAATATGACTTATTATGAGATTATAGCACATTATTAGTGAATAATTGACTAATTCAGCGATCTAGAACCTCAGAATGGCTTGTTATGAGATTATAGCTCATTATCAGTAAATAGTTGACCGATTCGGTTATCTAGAACCTCAGAACGGCTTGTTATGAGATTGTAGCTCATTATCAGTGAACAGCTGATCGATTCACATATCTAGAACCTCAAAATAGCTTGTTATGAGATTATAGCTCATTATCAGTAAATGATTGACCGATTCAGCGATCTAGAACCTCAGAATGGCTTGTTATGAGATTCCAGCTCATTATCAGCAAATGGTTGAACAATATAGTAATCTAGAACCTCAGAATGGCTTGTTATGAGATTATAGCTCATTATCAGCAAATGGTTGACCGATTAAGTGATCTAGAACCTTAGAATAGCTTGTTATGAGATTATAACTCATTATCAGCAAACAGTTGATCGATCCAGCGATCTAGAATCTCAGAATGACTTGTTATGAGATTATAGCTCATTATTAGTGAACGGTTGACCGATTCAGTGATCTAGAATCTCACAATGGCTTGTCATGAGATTGTAGCTCATTATCAGCAAATGGTTGACCAATTCAGTGATCTGGAACCTCAGAATGACTTCTTATGAGATTATAGCTCATTATCAGTGAATGATTGACCGATTCGGTGATCTACAACATTAGAATGGCTTTTTATAAGATTATAGCTCATTATCAGCAAAGGATTGACCGATTTAACGATTTAGAACCTCAGAATGGCTTGTTATGAGATTACTACTCATTATCAGTGAATGGTTGACCGATTCAGCGCTCTAGAATTTTAGAATGACTTGTTATGAGATTACAGCTCATTATTAGTAAACAGTTGACTGATTCGACGTTCTAGAATCTCAAAAAGGCTTGTTATGAGATTGCAGCTCATTATCAGTAAATGGTTGACCGATTCGGTGATCTAGAACCTCACAATGACTTGTTATGATATTACATCTCATTATCAATGAACCATTGATTGATTCGGTGATCTAGAACCTCAAAATGGCTTGTTATGAGATTATAACTCATTATCAGCAAATAGTTGATCGATTCAGTGATTTAGAACCTCAGAACGGCTTGTTATGAGATTACAACTCATTCTCAATGAACGGTTGACCGAGTCAGCTATCTAGAATCTCATAATGGCTTGTTATGAGATTACAGCTCATTATCAGTAAACGGTTGATCGATTTAGCGATCTAGAACCTCAGAATGGCTTGTTATGAGATTACAGCTCATTATCAGTGAATATTTGATTGATTCGGCGATCTAGAATCTCAGAATGACTTGTTATGAGATTAGAGCTCATTATCAACAAACACTTGTCCGATTTAGTGATCTAGAAGGTTAGAATAGCTTGTTATGAGATTACAGCTCATTATCAGCAAATGGTTGACCGATTTGGCAATCTAGAACCTCAGAATGACTTGTTATGAAATTATAACTCATTATCCATGAAGGATTGACTGATTCGGCGATCTAGAATCTTAGAATGGATTGTTATGAGATTGTAGCTCATTATCAGTGAATGGTTGACCGATTCGGTGATCTAGAATCTCATAATAGCTTGTTATGAGATTGCAGCTCATTAGCAGTGAACAGTTGACCGATTTGATGATGTGGAACATCAGAATGACTTATTATGAGATTGTAGCTCATTATCAGCAAATGATTGACCGATTTAGTGATCTAGAACCTTAGAATGGCTTGTGATGAGATTACAGCTCATTATCAGTAAACGGTTGACTTATTCGGCGATCTAGAACCTCAGAATGGCTTATTATGAAATTATAGCTCATTATCATTGAATGGTTGACCGATTCGGTGATTTAGAATCTCAAAATGGCTTGTTATGAGATTGTAGCTCATTATCAATGAACGATTGATTGATCTGGTGATCTAGAATCTTAGAACACCTTGTTATGAGATTGCAGCTCATTATCAGTGAACAGTTGATCGATTCAGCGATGTGGAACCTTAGAATGACTTGTTATGAGATTGTAGCTCATTATCAACAAATGATTGACTGATTCAATGATCTAGAACCTCAGAATAGCTTGTTATGAGATTATATGTCATTATCAATGAACGGTTGAGCGATTCGGTGATCTAGAACCTTAAAATGGCTTGTTATGACATTACAACTCATTATCAGCAAACTATTGACCTATTCAATGATCTAGAACCTCAGAATGGCTTGTTATGAGATTACAACTCATTATCAGTGAACAGTTAACCGATTTGGTGATCTAGAACCTCAGAATGGCTTGTTATAAGATTACAACTCATTATCACATTACAACTCATTATTATGTTCTCCCTTTGACTATCTCTCCTGGTTTCATCTAATTCTATCAACTGTATCATTCTCTCTTGCATTGGATCAGAGATATTTAAATGTTTTTCTTGTATAAACTGGTAAATAGGTAATAAATTATTCATCGACAACCTTGCTGATAAACCATATAGCAATTCAAAAGGGGATTTACCAGTTGCTGTTTTGAGTGTTATCCTATCAACCCAAAGGGCTTACCTAAACTTTGTATGCCATGTTTTCTTATTTTGTTCCAGAGTCCTCTTTAGTATCTTCAATATGCTTTTTTTGCTAGACTCAGCTTGTCCATTAGCTTGTGGGTGATATGGGGATGAGTATGATATTGTAATGCCATAACTTTCACAAAAGCTTGTCATTTCTTCTGATCTAAAACTCATAGCATTATCCATCACTAATTTACTAGGCACACCAAACCTGGTTAAAATGTTATCCATGAGAAACTTAGTAACCACCTTGCTTGTTGCTCTCCTGGTAGGGATAGCATCAATCTATTTAGTAAAGTAATAAGTGGCCACCAGTATCCAGTTATGTCCTGCACTATATTTCTCTTGAAATTCACCAATAAAATCAATCCCCCACATAGCCAAAGGAGCCTCAGTACTTACTGGATTTAGCAATAGAGCACTTGCAAATTTTAATTTGTTGGAAAACCTCTGACATGGCTGACATTTTTTGATATAAATATATGTGTCTTTGAACAAGGTAGGCCAATAATATCCTGACCTCAAAATCTTATGGGTGGTGGTCCTAGCAAAAAAATGACCTCACATTCCCCTTCATGCATCTCAGCTAAAACCCTCTCAGCCTGGAAATTGTCAAGGCACAACAACAGTATACCATTCTTATCTTTCCAAAACAAATCTCCCTCAACCAGAATATACCTTTGAGTTTGTAACTTTAGACTTCTCTTTTGATTTTCAGATAAATGATCAGGGCACTTAGCATTTTTGAGAAAGAAAACAATATTAGCATAATATGGCTGCCTTTCTATACTAGTAATAGCTCGATCATGTTTCTCTGTTTGGTTTAGGTGCACTAAATCTAGATTTTCTTCTATCATAAGTTTTTCCAGACCTTGTCCTCTTATTAGTTTGGTGATACTGATCTCAAGATTGAACTCTTGGATTCTTGTAATCCATTTGTTGGAGTTCTCAATTTTTGGCAAAATTTAGAGTCCTATAAAGTGATAAAACTCTAAAAAATGGAATCCTAAAATCTATGCCCAATAATTAATAATATGATGAAGTACATTAAATGAGATACAAAA
>MU223495.1:393669-449230 GCA_018584345.1 Thuja plicata
TTCTTTGGACACTATATGTCCCAGCAACTTCCCCTCTTTGACCACAAAATGACACTTCTTAGGGTTCAATGAAACACCATATTCCAAAGCTTTGTTAAAAATTTTACCCAGGTGGTCACAATGATCAGAAGCCTTTTTGGAATATGCAGTCAAGTCATCCTGATAAATCACCATGAATAGATCTATAAAATCTTTGAAAGCAACATCCATGGCCCTTTGAAAAGTTTCTCCTACATTTATTAATCCAAAAGGCATTCTGATATACACATATGTTCCCCAAGGAGTAGTAAATGCAGTTTTATACTGCTCTATTTCTTTAACTAAAATCTGGTTGTAACCTGAAAAACCATCCATCATGGATAATAATTCACAACTAGTAACCTTATGCAACATTGCTTCCATATTTGGAAGTGAATAGTTATCTTTCAATGAAGCAATATTGAGGTTTCTGAAATCAACACATAGTCTGATGTCACCATTTTTCTTCCTAACTGGCACTAGATTTGATACCCATGTTGAATGTCTAATAGGCTGGATTATCCCAGCATCTTTGAGTTTCATCAACTCTTGTTGCATCTTGGGAGCCAACAAGGGATTAATAGGTCTTTGTTTCTGCCTGAATGACTTGACATTAGACTTCAAAGGAATTTTGTGCTGAAAAAGGTCTTCCCTATATGCTTTCAAGTCATCATATGACCAAGAAAAGACATGTTTATATTATCTTAATAGCTTAATCAGGTTTACTCTTATATGAGATTCCAAACCTTTTCCAATATATACTATTTGAGGATTATTTTCATATCCTAAGTTTATTTCTTCTAGATCCTCCACATTGGCATTGCTTAACTTGGATGTATCATTTTGCTGAGTTATAAACAATGCCTCAAGTTCAACCAAACCCCTAGGAATCTGATTAGAACTTAATTGGACAACTTCATATCCAAAGATATAATCCTTTCCATCATCATGTTCTAATAAGGAACAACAATCAATACTTTGGTTCTCATAGTGATCTAAACATTGCATGAACCTTAAAATATCTTGTTCATCCTGGAACACCTTCCAGTTGTATATGTTGTCCAGAACAACTGGTCTTGTTTTTACTTCAAGTATTGATACTCCATGTAAGGTCAAATCATCATTTTTCATGGCCACATTTGCTAGAAAATCAGCCATAATATTTGTTGACCTTTCTATCCAATTTATATTAAAAGCATCAAACATCTCAAGTTGATCCCAAATAGCATGTTTGTACATTTTCAATCTATCATTTTTCACAACATATTTAGATCTGACTTGTGCTACCACCAACTCAGAGTCACCATAAACCTTTAAACATTTTATACCATGTTTGGTAGCGATCTCAAGTCCTAAGAATAAAGCCTCATACTCTGCAGTATTATTTGTACATTGAAAGTCTAACAGAAATGAGTATTTAAAAGTTGTACCTAATGGAGATATTAATAATACTCCTACCCCTGATCCCTCTTTAGAGAAAGCACCATCAAAGTACATTTTCCATAGTCCATCTTCTCGCAAGATTGATTCCCTAATCAAAGGGTCAACTTCTTAAATTTTATATTCATCTCTTTGCATTCTAAAATTTTCCATGTCTACGTCAATGCAAAAGTTCACATGAGTATCCTCATATTTTTCTATCATGTGGGGAGTTTGGCTCTCTCTCTCAAGACATTGACATTTTCTCCAGCAATGTTGAAAGTAGCATATGATAAATCATTTTTTATACTACCACCCATTGACGCACTCCATTTTCTTGACAACAACATGCCATAATGAGGTGGTATGTCAACCACTAGGACATTCATTGTCATTACTACATCGGGGCAAACTGGTAGTCGATAAGGCATAGCCTCAATAGTTCCAATTATAGGGACCTCTCTAGAATCCATAGCTCTACTTTTTCCATGAGGTGTATCAACTTGTAGCCCCATTTCCTTCATGATTTCAACTAGCATAACTATATTTGAGGCTCCTGAATCAATCATGCAATTCTTGAGCATTTTATCATTAATTATTAATGAAAGGAAAAACGGGTCCACAACTTTTGGAGAAGAAGTTGCATTTAGTAATATTTGAGGAATTTCAGATGTCAACACCTCCAATTCATTTCCCTTGGTAGTTAGCTTCTCAGAAACCACCACTTGACCCTGAGCCTTTATTGTGGGTACACTATTTAATAATGACATGACTTTTTCTTTACGTTATTTGATCCTCATCATTTCTAGAAATGGAACCTTAACTGTCATCTGTGACAAGCACTGACCCATGTCTACTGGAGTATACCTCACATATAAACACTTTGATTTATCAATAATAACTTCACTTTCCCCATTGTGTTCCTTTTGAACCAACTCAGGAACAACATTTGGCTCTGTGGCTTTTGTAACAATCCTGACCTTGTGTTTATTTACACTTTCATTAGGTCCTTCCTTTTTCTGAACATACTTAGTGTCTGCCTTGTTTTCCTTTATAAAGACACCTGAAGGTTGGCAACTAGTTCCTCCTACCACCATGTTCCTTAAGTGGTAATTGCTTCTAGCTTTATTCACTAACTCAGCAGTAATTCTAGCCTTCTCTTCATCTAAAGCTTTCCTTATGAGTGGAACATCCTGACCATCTTGAGCATAACATCTTATACTATCAACAGTTTCATCACTCTCACTATCAAATAAGATCTGTTGGTGATGATTCTCAATCCCTTTTTGTGAGACATAAGAATCATGGTTCTCCTCATTGTTTGAATCAACATCATGGCATGAAAAGGTATTGGTCATACTATGATCACAATTTTCCCCTTCATCCCTTTCATGTCCGTCACTTGCCCCTAAATCCAAAGAGACAACACAAAAATCAAGATTATGAGGAGTGTCACAAGCCTCACACCATGTCTCCTCATTGCAGAAATGGACAGAATTTCTATGTAGGGGATCTGGAGTTATATTGTCTATTTTTTCCCTTTTAGGTGCAATAATAGGCTTTCCATCTTTGAATTGAGTTCCATATGGATATTTTGCATTCTGTTGTGAGGATTGTAAGTGGTATTGTAAGAAAGTCTATTATTCTGAGGAGCCTTATATTCTTTATATTCCAGCTCTTTCAGACTGCTCTTGCTAAACCTTGCATCATCCCTCCTATTTAATTTACCAGACACTCTTCTGTTCATTTCAATATTGATTTCTATTTTATAAGCATCAGTGAGTGTTCTAGGGTTCTTATCTCTCAGAGCATATCCCATCTTGGAATCAAAGGCATTTAAATAAGTTGCTAGACATACCTCTTCATCTAGCTTTATCTTCTGAAATAGTTTATGCATACCTCTTTGAAATCTTGTGTTAAACTTAGCAACCTCTTCATTGTAATTTTTCTTGATATTATTGAACTCATTCAATAAAAATCCTTTATTTGTTTTGTCTCCATATTGATATTTAAATAATTCAATCAACTTATCCATAGAAATAATAGATCCATTAGAAAGGCTTCTAAACCATTCTCTTGCATCCTCAACAAGGGACTGAACAAATAACTTCATTAGTACATCTTCATGGGTGATATTCAAGTCATCAACAAATTCAATGAATTTCCTTAAATGTGTTTCACAAGAAATCACATTATTACTAGCAAACTTTGGGAGCTTTTCTCCTATATCACCCACATCTTTAGGAAAAGTATTAGGGTATCCAGGGATACCAACAAAATCAAATTGTTTATACCTCTCATTATGCAGTGGTTTCCTTTGAAAACTGTCATCCTCTCTAGCTGTAGTAGCTTTTCTTCTAGAAGTTGTATTATTCTCTGGTCCAGAATAAGAATACCTTGGAGATTGTAAAAAATCTATCTTTTTCTTCATTTCAATTGTAGCAGCTTCCATTTGTGCCTTTTCCAACATTTTTTCCACGGAACTTTTTCAATTCTCAATTTTTCTAAATCAATTTCTAACTTGGACATTTGTTCAACCATAGGCTTCTAAAATTTAGGTTCTTGATCTCTATGTTCAGCCATCTTTTGTTTACCCTTATTTATTTGTAATATAGAAGCTTTATGAGTGGATGGTATTTCTTTGTTTTTCTGAGACTTCTCTGTTTCTTTCATAGTTTGGTGTTTTGGAAGTATTTTTCTATTGTTATCAAGAGCCTTATGATCATTCCTTTTCTTTCTTATTTCTCTTTCCTTTTTCATTTGTTGAACCAGGGCAAGCTGCTTCAAAATAAACTTCTCTTCATTGGCTAACATATTAGAAGGGGCATCCTCGGAATCTGAACTAGGTGTAGTAATCTCTTCTCTCTCATTTGAAGTAGAAGTGAGTGTGGGTGTGTATAATACTCTTTCAGCAGCCTCCTCATAGTCTAAAGTCTTTCCATCATGAGAGTGCTAAATAGAATTCATATCATTCCTGATATTTACCTCTTCACCTTTTAAAGGAGTTTCATCCATATCAACTTGACTCCATTTTTTCCTCCAAGAGACTCCAATTCTTGAGGATGATGGGATTCCTTCATGTAATACCCTTTCTAGATCAATTCTTACTCTTGAGCTAGTATTCATTCTTTAAGACATTTATTTCTTCTACACTAATCTCAGAGACATTCGTTTTAGAGTTGCAACCCAAAAAACTTGGGATGAATACTCATCAAGAGGGTACCTTACTAGTAACCACAAATATAGCTTGAAAACAAGTTTAAACCTTTAAGTGCCAGATATCTGGATTACCTGGGTAAGAGATATTCTATAGATTCTTAACAAAAAAAATTAAAATCTCTTAGAATCCCCAGCAGAGTCGCCAATTTGTTAGCACTTTTTCTTGCAACACTTACCTAATGATGATAGTATACCTAGCATACTCAGTTGAAACCTCTTTTAGGCAAGAGAAAGGCTAATTTCTTAAGTATTGGATAATATCCTTCTTCATTTTTGAGCTCCACAGACTCAGGCAAGTTTTACCTTTTAAAGATTACTGATATCTCAGCCTATGTATTTGGTGGATTATTTCATTCACTGGATATGAATCAAAACCTCACTGTAACAACTTATAGAACAATTTAGAGATTGCAATGACTAACTTAAAATAGAGTACTATAAGCCAGGCTATGGTTTTGATAACATGAACCAATGAGACAAGGATTTGCATCCTTCTTTCTTTTGTCTTTAGGAGGGATAACCTAGTGATTCACTCTCTAAACAATCAACAAAGTGGACACTGTCCTGCTCACATAAGACCATGATGAATTCAACTCATATATTTTAGTGACAAGTGTGTTTGGAATAATTTTGAATGTTTTAAAAACTTAGATGATGATAGATTATCAGACCCAGGTCTAGATCAGTGCCAATCCTTTGGGTTATAGAGTCAAAAGCTTAAAGTTTCACATAAACAAAACACTGTAAGCTGCCTTACAACCTACATGCAATTAGGATAATATGCCTTAAAAATTATCTAATTACCTCTAAAATACTATATAAAATCCTTAAATACTGATATGCTTCCTAAAACTACTCACAAAACTTAGTTCTTTACATGAAAGAAACTTACAAGTAATTAGATAGTCACTTGTAACCAAAATACTTTGGAATGCATTACAATCTTAAACATAAAAAAGCATACACAAGAAATAAAGAGACAACAATAAAGAAGAGTAAAATTGCACCATATTTTATTGATGTAAACCTTCTTTCATACATAAGAAAAAGATTTGAAGCTTGAAAGAACACAGGCACAAATTTAGAAAGACTGATTCTTTACATTATATTTCATCCTCCTTTTATAATATAATTCCATTCTATATATAGTTCTTCAACCATCTTGGAATCCTTTTTAAAAGGATGCTACAAGCTTTAGATGGTCTCAGAAAACCTAACCCTAAAATTACAGAAGAGACAAAAAGAAAGAGAGAGAAGAAGCGGTGGAATGACCAAGTCAAAAAGATAGAAAAAGATATTCTTGTTCTTCTCGTGATCTAGAAAATTGAATCTTATAGTATACATAGTAGATGGCAATAGTTATGTCGAGTCTGGATGACCTTGCTTTTAGGTTTACCTACATTCTCTTTTTGCAATAACTATCCTCTTTATCTTCAATAGTGAGGTATCAAGTAGTCATCCTTGCTCATCGTCCAAAATTTCTTCTTCAACTGTTGGCTTCTTTCTCTTAGGTGTAGTCATCACTTCCCATGCTTTCACTTTATCATCTGATGGCCACTTCAAGTCTTGAGTACTCTGTATTTGGACCTTTTGCCTGTCCCATCTCGTATCAGTGATATTTTTGACATCTGCTAGAAACCTATTCATATCAGTCTCTGCCTTGAAAGCTTCGTCCAATATTTTATTGAACCCTTCTATATCAATATCTGTTCCTAAAATAAATGCCTCATTACTAGGCATTTTACTATCAAAATCACCCCTCCATGCATCTAAGGCCTTCACTTGATCATCATATTCTCTTAAGGAAGGTATAAATCTATTAAAAGCATCAGAAAAGAGGCTTAAATTTACCTCAATTTGGTTCAATTTTCCCTTAAAGAATGAGAGAGCAATATGAACTCTTTTGATCTCATCTTCAACTTCAGTCTCTATTTATGGAAAATATAATCTCAGGGCTTGCAATGATGCTAGCTTCTCAAATAATTGCGCCCTAGTAGACCACTTAGTAAAATAGGGGTTGAGGATAACCAAATACCCCATTACCTCAGTGTGCAAAGCTGGAAATTTGTTATAGGTATTGAGTACAATATCAAATTTATCTTTTAAGATATCAATTCTATGTTGTAGCACACCTTTCAATGCTCTTAAAGCAATTGCATTTCCTTTCTCTTCCTCAGCCTTTTCCTCAACCACCTCTTCAGACTTTGCTCTGTCTTCAATTTTTAGGGGCTGTGGTTGCATAGGTACATACATTACCTCAGGTTTTTCTTCCAATTCTTCCATTAATTTCTTTATCATCTGATCCCGCTGATAAAGTTGCACACGACATAATTCTCTATCTTTTTCCAATGCACTAGTCTCTTCCACCAATGTGCTACACCAATCAAATAATTGTTTAGTTTTTTCTTCACTCAAGTGAGCCCAGTGTGTCATGATTTGGGATATCTCCAAATATATTATATTTTATATCGTCCACACCATTTGACTGCCCACCATATTCTCCTGAATATTCACCACTTGGGGCTTTTGATCTTTTGGGCACAGGCTCCACATTGCAAAGGCCTGAGACTTTGGGCTATACCCAAATCCTTTTATTACATCACCTATCTAGACTTCACTAGCCATCTTGAGGTCTGGTTGTTTCCTTATTTGATGAATTATGAAGGCAGATGCTAAATCCCAACCCTCAGCCAATAGTATTACACTTCCTAGTACTAGTTTCCTGGCATCCTCTGGTGAAATATCCTCATTTTTCAGGATCATAGTTTTGCAAAGCCACCAATGCCTCATTAGTTATGGTCTCTTTACCATCAAATATCAGTTATGCTCTTATTTGTTCTTTCTTATACCATGTCAGGAAGTCTTTGAACTCCTTAGTTTTCACAAAGTTATCATCATTCAAAAATTCTTGTTGATGAATCAATCTTTCATCAATACAAGCCTTAAGAGACACTTCAACCTCATCCTCTAAATCAAACTGTTGTTTCTTGCCCTCCCTAATTGCTTTTCTTAGGTTATGATCATATAACCTATTGCCAGGTACTAAGGCCTTAGCCTTATCTTTCTTCTTATTTTTCCCTTCGGTTAAAGGCTGACCTATCTCTAGTTTCTGCCTCTTTGCAACAAGTTCTTCTATATTATCTGGTTGGGTGACTACTGTCAAATCCATAATGTGGCCGTCTGTTCCTTGCAACTGTGGTATTTCAGAAATGTCTTACTGTGGTGGGGCATACCTAGTAGGAGGTGCATAATCACTGTCAGTACTACTATTGTATTCAGACTCTGAATAATTAGGTGTCTGAGCACCTTTCTTGTCAAGAACCGTATAAATTTGTTCTATAAGCACATAATAGTTGTCTATCATGACTTTAATCCTGTCAAAATATGGGAGATCAGGGTAAAAACCCCCAAAAGCCAACCCATTCCTCTTTATTTTCCTCTCAATATTTAACAACTCTTGAATCCTCAGTCTTCTTGTATGAATATCATCTTCATCTAAGATATTCCTTGTTGCATCTTCCTATATGCATTCGTAGTGGACATTAGTATTGGGGATTGTAGGAGTATATAGTTTTCTTACCCTTGCCATAAAACCTTCTGGGTTAATATATCTATAAGGAGCTGCCCCCATTCTATATACTTCCAACCATTGACCCACTGCATCAATAGCACCCTTGCCAATTGTGAAGTTAAAGATTCTGAATTGCCTAGGGGTCAAAGTCCCCTTCTTATGTGGCGCAAAATGCTCATTGTCTGTCAATAATAGCTACCATATAAATTCCACTGCTGCCACTCTTGCTGGTTCATAATATGATAATATATGAGGTGGGTGAATACACCCATATACCCTGATGACTGTATAATTTTCTTCCAAAAATAAATCACCCCAATTATGCTTTCCACCCTACCTATCTGTGTATTCACATGGCCTAAGAAGTTGTATAACTTTAGGTGGGATTCTTGTTCTGTTGATCCCCAAACTCTATACTATTGGATACACAATCCAATTTTGAAAAGCATAATAATCATAGTCCCTAGAAGTGTAATTCTAAATCCTCACCCAAAATTGGATAGGATTTGGTCCTGCTTGGTAGAATCTCTGAGGGGATAAATTATTAACATCCATGATAACAAAATTGAAATGCAAAATGAGATGCATAAGAATGGAGTAATGTAAAAACTTAGGCTCCTTCTCCTTTGGGTCTTTTAATTTCTTATGTGTTGCAATGAAACTCTCATGCATTTCATCTATGATATGTTGAATATAATCATAACTAGTATTAGAGTGGACCTCTTGTAGGTCCAACACTATCATCAAAATTCCTGCATCAATCTTCTCTGCATCACCATCTATCCCTAGCACTCTACATAGGGCATAGGTAACATACTTGATGTAGAAGTGTAAATCATTGTAATAATATGGGCTGGTCCCAGACATAGGATCTAAATACTTTCTCACTTCTTTTAGCATATGTTTCAGCAACTGGATTCTAGCAATACCAGGCTTCAAAGTATATCTCTGTTGCTACTTCGTCATGTCAATTCTGGTGGACATGGTGCTGTATAAGCTGAAGGCTTGCATGAACAAATTTCTGTTTAATATTAATAAGGTAGTGCCATCATCCCTTTTGATTGTCTTGGAAAAAACATCATAATGATTGGCCAGGTCTAAGAACAAGTCTACATCTACGAAGACATCAGGAACAATTAACCTAGCTAAACCACAGGTCCAAGGGTTTGATACTGGAATGGCCTTGTCAGAGTTCTTATAAAAATAATTAAAAAGAGAAAAACCTATTGTTCCTGGAGTAACAGCATCTTGAACATCTTGATAGTCATTAATTAGCACATTTGTATTTGCCCTTTTATTTTGAGTCGAACTAGGAAGCAAACGGAGGAATTCATTTGAATAATTAACTTTTCCCTTAGCCTCGTCTTCCACCCTCTCACTTTCACCACTGGTCGAGGCTACACTGACCACTCTGCTCATGTTTTCAGTACTTGAATCTCTTCTTCTTTACCGGTATTGAAACAAATCTATCACTGAGACTCACAAACTATCCTGTGCACAATTCTGGAAATAATGAGTCTTTAAACCACAGAAAACTCTATAGATCTTTGAATTTTTAATCTGTCAAACAACCTAGCTCTTCAAGTTTAGAAATTCTAAAAGCAAGGTGAATGCAAATGAATAAGCCATCAACTCCTTATAGTAACCATTTGAAGTACGTAGCTCATGATTTTTAGAACATCAATTCTATCTTTAATTCCACATACTGTGAACATAATTGAAAACCTAGTCGTAGTTTCCTGAGTGTGACAGAAAAATCAAATTCATAAAACTGAATCATTGGGAAAATCTTATAAAATTCAAATGAGCTGACATGTCACCCTGAGATTGGCTCACTATCGTACATCTCAGCTACCCTTTTTCTGCATAGTAATTAGAATCTTAAAATCTGATTGGCCAATGAATGATTCATACTGACATATTTAATACTGTCGCCCTTTTACATAATTTAGCATCAAGCGACCACACGACTGCACTTATTTTCTTTGTCACTGACCCCAATCCTTAACCCATGATTTATCTAGAGACACGGCGACTATACAACTTCCTTACCTTTGCTAACCAGAGTCACCATTCGGTGATCACGCGACAAGAAGGAAATCAAAGTCGTGAATGGTTATCACTAACCCACGTTCTTTTATGAGACTATGCGAAAAAATGTTAGTGTTAACTTTTATAGTTATCTCTTAGTCGCCAAATGTTATCTTTCCTCTACCAGATTGCGCGACTGCCCTTAGTTTCCCGATCACTGAATGAAGATGCTGAATGCCAAAACCTCTTGAGACATCGCAACAAGGCATCCTGGCCTTTAATTTATCTGATGACCTTGCGAGAAAACCTTAGCCGCTAAGTCGCGAGGACTTTTCTCCTTAGGCTCTTTTATTCTCAGACTTGGCGACTACCGTAGGATCTTTCAATGATTTTATCTAATGGCTGTCGCTTAATCGCCAAGTAACTTCTTATACCCTTAAAATATTTAGAGACATTGCAACCAACAGAAACTCCTAGTTAGTCTCGTAGTCACTGAATAAACATTTACCTTTAAGCGATTACTCTAAAATCCATTTACCTCATGACACATGTCTTATCTTGATTTGAAAGCTGAATTATCTGACGACAACCTGACTGTGCTCCGTCTGAAACCGCCAAAGGTTAGTCGCGTAGTCTCAGAAGTTTTAACTTAATTGGCATCTTTTCTAGAGACTATGCGACAAAGGCCTTTGTATCATACTTTACTTCAGACTTATTTAGCGATTACGCGACAAAAGAAAATCGCAGTGTCTCATAATAAACTCTTAACTATAGAAAACTTCTTGCAACCTCCCAACCTATCTATGGGCCCCTTGATATATTACTGTTATGTTTCAATGATTCCGCGATTACGCGACACAAAGTAAATCGCAAAGCCTGGAAAAGAAGAAGGAATATTCTTATGTTGCATGAGACTATGCAACAAAGGCTAATCGCTAAGTTAGAAAGAAAAAAGAATATTATGTTTTAAGTTATGCGACTAAGCGATCAGAATAGAACTCATGACTTAAGTGAGGCAAAAAGGTAACTGAGAAATATAAGTTAACAATGCCTTATGGTTTTCTTCAAATTTGAACAATGAAAAGAGCTAGGGTTTCAAGCCTTTTGAATATTCTCATAGGTTTAGACTTGAAAACATGAAAACTTAGAGAGGGAAAACTACAAAACTGAGGGAAAGAAACCAAAACCTAGAATACAACCAACACAGCTCATTATCAGTGAATGGTTGATTGATTCGGTGATCTAGAACCTCAGAACGGCTTGTTATGAGATTACAGCTCATTATCAGCAAACTAATTTGGCAATCTAGAACATCAGAATGACTTGTTATGAGATTGTAGCTCATTATCAGTGAACGGTTGAACAATTCAGTGATCTAGAATCTCATAATAGCTTGTTATGAGATTGTAGCTCATTATCAGTAAGTGATTAACCAATTTGGTGATCTAGAACCTCAGAACGGCTTGTTATGAGATTACAGCTCATTATCAGCAAATAGTTGAATGATTCAGTGATCTAGAACCTCAGAATGACTTGTTTTGAGATTATAGCTCATTATCAGAGAATGGTTGACCGATTCAATGATCTAGAAACTTAGAACGGCTTGTTATGAGATTGTAGCTTATTATTAGCGAACGGCTGACCGATTTGGTGATCTAGAACCTCAGAATGACTTGTTATAAGATTACAGCTCATTATCAGCAAATGGTTGACTGATTCAATAACCTAGAACCTCATAACAGCTTGTTATGAGATTGTAGCTCATTATCAGTGAACAGTTGACCAATTTGGTGATCTAAAACTTTAGAATGGCTTGTTATGATATTACAACTCATTATTAGCAAACGGTTGATTGATTCAGCTATCTAGAACCTCAGAATGGCTTGTTATGATATTATAGCTCATTATCAGTGATCCGTTGATCGATTCAATGGTCTAGAACCTCAAAATGGCTTGTTTTGAGATTACAGCTCATTATCAGCAAATGGTTGACTGATTCGGTGATCTAGAGCCTCAAAATGACTTGTTATGTGATTATAGCTCATTATCAGTGAATGGTTGACTGATTCATCAATCTAGAATCTTAGAATGACTTGTTATGAGATTATAGCTCATTATCAACAAACAGTTGACTAATTCAGCAATCTAAAACCTCAGAATGACTTGTTATGTGATTATAGCTCATTATCAGCAAATGGTTGAACGATTTGGTGATCTAGAACCTCAGAATGACTTGTTATGAGATTGGAGCTAATTATCAGTGAATGGGTGACTAATTTTGAGATCTAGAATCTCAGAATGACTTATTATGAGATTTTAGCTTGTTATCAGTGAATGCTTGACTGATTCAGTGATCTAAAACCTCAGAATGACTTGTTATGAGATTATAGCTCATTATCAGTAGATGGTTGACCGATTCGGTGATCTAGAACCTTAGAATAGCTTGTTATGAGATTGTAGCTCATTACTAGCGAACAGTTGATCGATATGATGATCTAAAACATCAGAATGGCTTGTTATAAGATTACAGCTCATTATCAGCAAACAGTTGACAGATTCGATGATCTAGAACCTCAGAATGGCTTGTTATGAGATTACAGCTCATTATTAGTGAACAGTTGACCAATTCAATGATCTAGAACCTCAGAATAGCTTTTTATGAGATTATAGCTCATTATCAGCAAACAGTTGACCGATTCGGTGATCTAGAACCTCAGAATGCCTTGTTCTGAGATTGTAGCTCATTATCAGTGAACGGTTGACCGATTCAACAATCTAGAATCTCAAAATGACTTGTTATGAGACTACAACTCATTATCAGTGAACAGTTGACCGATTAGATAATCTAGAATCTTAGAATGACTTTTTATGAGATTACAGCTCATTATCAGCATACGGTCGGCTGATTCAGTGATCTAAAACCTCAAAATGGCTTGTTATGAGATTATAGCTCATTATCAGCAAATGGTTGACTGATTTGGCGATCTAGAATCTCAGAATGGCTTGTTATGAGATTATAGCTCATTATCAGTGAATGGTTGACCAATTTGGTGATTTAGAACCTCAGAATGACTTGTTATGAGATTATAGTTATTTATCAACAAATGGTTGACCGATTCGACGATCTAGAACCTTAGAATGGCTTGTTATGAGATTATAGCACATTATCAGCAAATGATTGACCAATTCAGCGATCTAGAACCTCAGAATGGCTTGTTATGAGATTGTAGCTTATTATCAATGAACGGTTGACCGATTCGGTGATCTAGAATTCCAAACTGTCTTGTTATGAGATTATAGCTCATTATCAGTGAATGGTTGACCGATTCGGTGATCGAGAATCTCATAACGGCTTGTTATGAGATTATAGCTCATTATTAGAAAATGGTTGACCGATTCGGCGATCTAGAACCTCAGAATGGCTTGTTATAAGATTACAACTCATCATCACCAAATGGTTGACCGATTCAGCAATCTAGAATCTTATAATGACTTGTTATGAGATTACAACTCATTATCAGTGAATGCGTGACCGATTTGGTGATCTAAAATCTCAGAATGGCTTATTATTAGATTGTAGCTTATTATCAGCAAATGGTTGACCGATTCGGTGATCTAGAACCTTAAAATGACTTATTATGAAATTAGAGCTCATTATCAGCGAATAGTTGACTGATTCAGCAATCTAGAACCTCAAAATGGCTTATTATGAGATTACAGCTCATTATCAACAAACAGTTGACCGATTCGGCAATCTAGAACCTTAGAATGGCTTGTTATAAGATTACAGCTCATTATCAGCAAATGGTTGACCGATTTGGCTATCTAGAACCTCAAATAGCTTGTTATGAGATTATAGCTCATTATCAGCGAATGGTTGACCGATTCGGTGATCTAGAATCCCAGAATGGCTTGTTATGAGATTATAGCTCATTATCAGCAAACGGTTGACTGATTCGGTGATCTAGAACCTCAGAATGGCTTGTTATGAGATTACAGCTCATTATCAGCGAATGGTTGGCCGATTTGGCAATCTAGAATCTCAGAATGGCTTGTTATGAGATTACAGCTCATTATCAGCAAACGGTTGACCGATTCGGTGATCTAGAACCTCAGAATGGCTTGTTATGAGATTACAGCTCATTATTAGCAAACAGTTGACCGATTCGGCGATCTAGAACTTTAGAATGGCTTGTTATAAGATTACAGCTCATTATCAGCAAACGGTTGATCGATTCGGTGATCTAGAACCTCAGGATAGCTTGTTATGAGATTACAGCTTATTATCAGCAAACGGTTGACCGATTTAGCGATCTAGAACCTCAGAATGACTTGTTATGAAATTATAACTCATTATTAGCGAATGGTTGACCGATTCAGTGATCTAAAATCTTAGAATGACTTGTTATGAGATTATACCTCATTATCAGTGAATGGTTGACTGATTCGGCGATCTAGAATCTCAGAATGTCTTGTTAGGAGATTATAGCTCATTATCAGCGAACAGTTTACCGATTCGTTGATCTAGAACCTCAGAACGGCTTGTTATGAGATTACAACTCATTATTAGCAAATAGTTGACCGATTCAGTGATCTAGAACCTTAGAATGGCTATTTATGAGATTACAGCTCATTGTCAGTGAACGGTTCACCTTTTCGGTGATCTAGAACCTCAGAACGGCTTGTTATGAGATTACAGCTCATTATCAGAAAACGGTTAACCAATTCGGTGATCTAGAACCTCAGAACAGCTTGTTATGAGATTATAGCTCATTATCAGCGAGCGGTTGACTGATTCGACAATCTAGAACCCTAGTATAGCTTGTTATGAGATTACAGCTCATTATTAGCACACGATTGACCAATTTGGCGATCTAGAACCTCAGAATGACTTGTTATGATATTGTAGCTCATTAGCAGTGAACGGTTGTCTGAATCAAAAATTGAGAATCTTAGAATGGCTTGATTTGAGATTGTAGCTCATTATGAGCGAATGGTTAACCGATTCAGCTATCTAGAAGCTCAGAACAGCTTGTTATGAGATTACAACTCATTATATGCAAATGATTGACCGATTCAATGATCTAGAACTTTAGAATGGCTTGTTATGAGATTGTAGCTCATTATCAGTGAATGGTTGACCGATTCGACGATCTAAAAATTCAGAATAACTTGTTATGAGATTATAGCTCATTATCAACAAATGGTTGACCAATTCAGTAATCTAGAACCTCAGAATGACTTGTTTTGAGATTGTAGCTCATTATCATCGAACGGTTGACCGATTCAGCGATCTAGAATCTTAAAATGACTTGTTATGATATTATAGCTCATTATTAGCGAACGGTTGACCGATTCGGTGATCTAGAACCTCAAAATGGCTTGTTATGAGATTACAGCTCATTATCAGCAAATAGTTAACCGATTCGGTGATCTAGAACCTCAGAATGACTTGTTATGAGATTGTAGCTCATTATTAGTGAACGGTTGACCGATTTGGCAATCTAGAATCTCAGAATGGCTTGTTATGAGATTATAGCTCATTATCAGTGAATAGTTGATCGATTTAGCGATCTAGAACCTTAGAATAGCTTGTTATGAGATTACAGCTCATTATAAGCAAATGGTTGACTGATTTGGCGATCTCGAATCTCAGAATGGCTTTTTATTAGATTACAGCTCATTATCATAAAATGGTTGACCGATTCGGTGAGCTAGAACCTCAGAACAATTTGTTATGAGATTACAACACATTATCAGTAAACAGTTAACCCAGTTGGTGATCTAGAATCTCTAAATGACTTGTTATGAGATTAGAACTCATTATCAGCAAATAGTTGACCGATTCGATGATCTAGAACCTCATAACGGCTTGTTATGAGATTACAGCTCATTATAAGCAAAATGTTGACTGATTCGGCGATCTAGAACCTTAGAATGACTTGTTATGAGATTACAGCTCATTATCAGTGAATGGTTGACCGATTTGGTGATCTAGAACCTCAAAATGGCTTGTTATGAGATTATAGCTCATTATCACCAAACAATTTACCGATTCGGTGATCTATAATGTCAGAACTGCTGGTTATGAGATTATAGCTCATTAGCAGCAAATGGTTGACCGATTCGGCGATCTAAAACCTTAGAATATCTTGTTATGAGATTATAGCTCATTATTAGTGGACGATTGACCGATTCAGTGATCTAGAACCTCAGAACGGTTTGTTATGAGATTACAGCTCATTATCAGCAAATAGTTGACCGATTCGGTGATCTAGAACCTCAAAATGACTTGTTATGAGATTATAGCTCACTATCAATGAACGGTTGACTGATTCAGTGATCTAGAACCTTAGAACGGCTTGTTATAAGATGACAGCTCATTATCAGCAAACGGTTGACCGATTCAACAATCTAGAACCTCAGAATGACTTGTTATGAGATTGTAGCTCATTATCAGTGAACGATTAACCAATTCAGTGATCTAAAATCTCAGAATGACTTGTTATGAGATTACAGCTAATTATCAGCAAATAGTTGACCGAAACGGCGATTTAGAACCTCAGAAAGGCTTGTTATGAGATTATAGCTCATTATCAGTGAATGGTTGACCGATTTGGCAATCTAAAACCTTAGAATGGCTTGTTATGAGATTACAGCTCATTATCAGTAAATGGTTGACCGATTCGATGATCTAGAACCTTAGAATGGCTTATTATGAGATTACAGCTCATTATCAGTGAATGGTTGACCGATTCAGTGATCTAGAACCTCAAAATAGCTTGTTATGAGATTATAACTCGTTATCAGCAAACAGTTGACCGATTCAGTGATCTAGAACCTTAAAATGACTTGTTATGAAATTATGGCTCATTATCAGTGAATGGTTGACCAATTTGGTGATCTAGAATGTTAGAATGACTTGTTATGAGATTACAGCTCATTATCAGTTAAGGGTTGACCGATTCGGTGATCTAGAAACTCAGAATAGCTAGTTATGAGATTACAACTCGTTATCAGCAAACGGTTGACCGATTCAGTCATCTAGAACCTTAAAATGACTTGTTATGAAATTATGGCTCATTATCAGTGAATGGTTGACCGATTTGGTGATCTAGAATGTTAGAATGACTTGTTATGAGATTACAGCTCATTATCAGTGAACGGTTGATCGATTCGGCGATCTAGAACCTCAGAATAGCTTGTTATGAGATTACAGCTCATTATCAGCAAATGATTGACTGATTTGGTGATCTAGAAACTCAGAATGATTTGTTATGAGATTACAACTCATTATTAGCAAATACTTGATTGATTTGGCAATCTAGAACCTCAAAATGGCTTGTTATGAGATTACAGCTCATTATTAGCAAACAGTTGACTGATACGGTGATGTAGAATCTCATAATGGCTTACTATGAGATTGTAGCTCATTATCAGCTAACGGTTGACCGATTCAGTGATCTAGAAACTTAGAATGGCTTGTTATGAGATTACAGCTCATTATCAGTGAATGTTTGACCGATTCGGCGATGTGGAACCTCATAATGACTTGTTATGAGATTGTAGCTCATTATCAGCAAACGGTTGATCGATTCAGTGATCTAGAATCTTAGAATGGCTTGTTATGAGATTACAGCTCATTATCAGTGAATGATTGACCGATTCGGCAATCTAAAACCTCAGAATGACTTGTTATGAGATTACAGCTTATTATCAGTGAATGATTGACCGATTCGGCGATCTAGAATCTCAATATGACTTGTTATGAGATCACAGCTCATTATTAGTGAAAGGTTGTTCGATTTGGTGATCTAGAACCTCAGAATGACTTGTTATGAGATTACAGCATGTCATCAGTAAACTATTGACCGATTTGGCAATGTAGAACCTTAGGATGACTTGTTATGAGATTGTAGCTCATTATTAGTGAATAGTTGACCAATTCGGTGATCTAAAATCTTAGAATAGCTTGTTATGAGATTGTAGCTCATTATCAATGAATAGTTGACCGATTCAGTGATCTAGAACCTCAGAACGGCTTGTTATGAGATTAAAGCTCATTATCAGGAAATGGTTGACTGATTCGGCCATCTAAAAACTTAGAATGACTTGTTATGAGATTCTAGCTCATTATCAATGAACGGTTGACCAATTTGTTGATCTAGAACCTCAGAATAGCTTGTTATGAGATTATAGCTCATTATCAGCAAATGGTTGACCGATTTAGCAATCTAGAACCTCAGAATGACTTGTTATAAGATTACAGCTCATTATCAGCAAATGCTTGAACAATTCAGTGATCTAGAACCTCAGAGTGGCTACTTATAAGATTATAGCTCATTATCAGCAAATGGTTGATGGATTCAGTGATCTAGAACCTCAGAACGACTTATTATGAGATTATAGCTCATTATCAGTGAACGGTTGACCATTTTGGCAATCTAGAATCTTAGAATAATTTGTTATGAGATTACAGCTCATTATTAATGAACGGTTGACCAATTTGGCAATCTAGAATCTTAGAATGGCTTGTTATAAGATTGCAGCTCATTATCAACAAATGGCTGACTGATTCAGCGATCTAGAACCCTAGAATGACTTGTTATGAGATTATAGCTCATTATCAGTGAATGGTTAACCGATTTGGCAATCTAGAACCTCAGAATGGCTTGTTATGAGATTATAGCTCATTATTAGCAAATGGTTGACTGATTTAGTGATCTAGAATCTCAAAACGGCTTGTTATGAGATTATAGCTCATTATCAGTGAACAGTTGACCGATTCAACGATCTAGAACCTTTGAATGGCTTGTTATGAGATTATAGCTCATTATAAACAAACAGTTGACTGATTCAGTGATTTAGAACCTCATAACGGCTTGTTATGAGATTATAGCTTATTTTCAGTGAACGGTTGACCGATTTGGCGATCTAGAATGTCAGAATGGCTTGTTATGAGATTACAACTCATTATCAGCAAATAGTTGACTAACTCGATGATCTAGAACCTCAGAATGACTTGTTATGAGATTATAGCTCATTATCAGGAAATAGTTGAATGATTCAGCGATCCAGAACCTTATAATGGCTTGTTATGAGATTACAGCTCATTATTAGCAAATGGTTGACCAATTCAGTGATCTAGAAACTCAGAACAACTTGTTATAAGATTACAGCTCATTATCAGCGAATGGTTGACCGATTCGACGATCTAGAATCTCAGAATGACATTTTATGAGATTATAGCTCATTATCAGTGAATGGTTGACAAATTCGGTGATCTCAAATCTCAAAATGACTTGTTATGAGATTACAGCTCATTATCAGCAAACGGCTAATCGATTCAACGATCAAGAACCTCAGAATGACTTGTTATGAGATTACAGCTCATTATTAGTGAATGGTTGACCGATTCACTGATCTAGAACCTCAGAATGGCTTTTTATGAGATTACAGCTCATTATCAGCAAACGGTTGATCGATTCGACAATCTAGAACCTCAGAACAACTTGTTATGAGATTACAGCTCATTATCAGTGAATGGCTAAACAATTCGGTGATCTAGTACCTCAGAACGGCTTGTTATGAGATTACAGCTCATTATCAGTGAACGGTTGACCGATTTGGCGATCTAGAATCTTAGAATCGCTTGTTATGAGATTACAACTCATTATCAGCAAATGATTGACCAATTTAGCGATCTAGAACCTTAGAATGGCTTGTTATGAGATTGCATCTCATGATCAGCAAATGGTTGACCGAATCGATGATCTAGAACCTCATAATGGATTTTTATGAAATTATAGCTCATTATCAATGAACGATTGACCGATTCAGCGATCTAGAATCTTAGAATGGCTTTTTATGAGATTGTAGCTCATTATCAGTGAATGGTTGACTGATTCGGTGATCTAGAATCTCAAAATAGCTTGTTATGAGATTGCAGCTCATTATCAGTGAATGGTTGACCGATTCAGCGATGTTAAACCTCAAAATGACGTGTTATGAGATTGTAGCTCATTATCAGCAAATGATTGACTGATTCAGTGATCTAGAACCTCAGAATGGCTTTTTATAAGTTTATAGCTCATTATCAGCGAACGGTTGACCGATTCGGTGATCTAGAACCTCAGAATGGCTTGTTATGAGATTACAGCTCATTATCAACAAACGATTGACTGATTCAATTATCTAGAACCTTTGAATGGCTTGTTATGAGATTACAGCTCATTATCAGTGAACGGTTGACCGATTTGGTGATCTATAACCTCAGCATGGTTTGTTATAAAATTATAGCTCATTATCAGTGAATAGTTGACTGATTCAGCGATCTAGAACCTTAGGATAGCTTGTTATGAGATTACAGCTCATTATCAGGAAATGGTTGACTGATTCAGTGATCTAGAACCTCAGAATTACTTGTTATGAGATTGTAGGTTGTTATCAGCAAAGGGTTGATAGATTTGATGATCTAGAATCTCAGAATGGCTTGTTATGAGGTTATAGCTCATTCTTAGCGAATAGTTGACTGATTCAGTGATCTAGAATCTCAGAATGGCTTGTTATGAGACTATAACTCATTATCAATAAATAGTTGACCAATTCGGCGATCTAGAACCTCATAACAGCTTATTATGAGATTATAGCTCATTATCAGTGAATGATTAACCGATTTAGCGATCTAGAACCTTAGAGTGGCTTGTTATAAGATTACAGCTCATTATCAGCAAATAGTTGACCGATTCGGCGATCTAGAACCTTAAAATGACTTGTTATGAGATTGTAGCTCATTATTAGCAAACGGTTGACCAATTTGGCAATCTAGAATCTCAGAATGGCTTGTTATGAGATTCTAGCTCATTATCAGTAAATGGTTGACCGAGTTAGCGGTCTAGAACCTCAGAACTACTTGTTATGAGATTACAGCTCATTATCAGTAGATAGTTGACCGATTCAATGATCTAGAACCTAGGAATGGCTTGTTATAAGATTGTAGCTCATTATCAACAAACGGTTGATCGATTCGGTGATCTAGAACATCAGAATAGGTTGTTATGAGATTACAGCTCATTATCAGCAAACGGTTGACCGATTTAGCTATTTAGAACCTCAGAATGGCTTGTTATAAGATTATAGCTCATTATCAGCAAACACTTGATTGATTTGGCGATCTAGAACCTTAGAGCAGCTTGTTATGAGATTATAGCTCATTATTAGTGAATTGTTGACCGATTTGGTGATCTAGAACCTCAAAACAACTTGTTATGAGATTACAGCTTATTATCAGCAAACAGTTGACTAATTTGGCGATCTAGAACCTCAGAATGACATGTTATGAGATTGTAGCTCATTATAAGCAAATGGTTGATTGATTCAGTGATCTAGAATCTCAGAATGGCTTGTTATGAGATTATAGCTCATTATCAGTGAACGATTCATCAATTCAGTGATTTAGAACCTCAGAATGGCTTGTTATGAGATTACAGCTCATTATCAGTAAATGGTTGACCGATTCGGTGTTCTAGAACCTTAGAATGGCTTGTTATAAGATTGTATCTCATTATCAGCAAACGGTTGAATGATTTGGCGATCTAGAACCCCAAAATGGCTTGTTATGAGATTACAGCTCATTATCAGTAAATGGTTGACCGATTCGGCGATCTAGAACCTCAAAATGGCTTGTTATGAGATTACAACTCATTATAAGCAAATAGTTGACTGATTCGGCGATCTAGAACCTTAGAATGACTTGTTATGAGATTACAGCTCATTCTTAGTGAATGGTTGACCGATTCAGTGATCTAGAACCTTAAAATGACTTGTTATGAGAATACAGCTCATTATCAGTGAATAGTTGACTGATTCGGTGATCTAAAACCTCAGAATGACTTGTTATGAGATTACACCTCATTATTAGCAAATAGTTGACCGATTCGGTGAGCTAGAACCTTAGAACGACTTGTTTGAGATTACACCTCATTATCAGTAAATGGTTGACCGATTCGGTGATCTAGAACCTCAAAATGGCTTGTTATAAGATTATAGCTCATTATCAGTGAACAGTTGACCGATTTAGCGATCTAGAATCTTAGAATAGCTTGTTATGAGATTACAGCTCATTATTAGTGAACGGTTGACTGATTCGGTGATCTAGAATCTCAAAATGGCTTGTTATGAGATTGCAACTCATTATCAGCAAACGGTTGACCGATTCAGCGATTTAGAATCTTAGAACGCCTTGTTATGAGATTGTAGCTTATTATCAGCAAATGGTTGACAGATTTGGCAATCTAGAATATCAAAATGACTTGTTATCAAACTATAGCTCATTGTCAATGAATGGTTGACCGATTCGGAGATCTAGAACCTTAGAATGGCCTTTTATTAGATTATAGCTCATTATCAATGAATGGTTGACTGATTCAGTGATCTGGAACCTCAAAATAGCTTGTTATAATATTACAGCTCATTATCAGTGAACGGTTGATCGATTCGGCAATCTAGAACCTCACAACAGCTTGTTATGAGATTACATCTCATTATTAGTGAATAATTGACCGATTCGGTGATCTAGAACCTCAGAATGGCTTCTTATGAGATTACAACTCATTATGAGTGAACGGTTGACCGATTCGGCAATCTAGAATCTCAGAATGACATGTTATGAGATTACAGCTCATTATCAGTGAACTGTTGACTGATTCAGCGATCTAGAATCTCAGAATAGCTTGTTAGGAGATTGTAGCTCATTATTAGCAAATGGTTGTTATAAGATTACAGCTCATTATCATAGAATGGTTGACTGATTCAATGATCTAGAACCTCAGAATAGATTGTTATGAGATTACAACTCATTATCAATGAATGGTTGACCGATTCAGTGATCTAGAACCTCAGAATGGCTTGTTATGAGATTACAGCTTATTATTAGCGAACGGTTGACTGATTCAGCGATCTAGAATCTCGGAATAGCTTGTTATGAGATTAAATCTCATTATCAGTGAATGGTTGATCGATTTGGTGAACTAGAATCTCAGAATGGCTTGTTATGAGATTGCAACTCATTATCAGCAAACGCTTGACCGATTCGATGATCTAGAATCTTAGAATGACTTGTTATGAGATTGTAGTTGATTATTAGCAAATGGTTGACCGATTCAGCGATCTACAACCTTAGAATGACTTGTTATAAGATTACAACTCATTATTAATGAACGGTTGACCGATTCGGTGATCTAGAACCTTAGAATGAATTTTTATGAGATTACAGCTCATCATCAGTGAACGGTTGATCGATTCAGCAATCTAGAACTTCAGAATGGCTTATTATGAGATTACAGCTCATTATCAGCAAATGGTTGACCGATTCGGTGATCTAGAACCTTAGAATGGCTTGTTATGAGATTACAGCTGATTATCAGTGAACGGTTGACCGATTCGGTGATCTGGAACCTTAGAATGGCTTGTTATGAGATTATAGCTCATTATCAGTGAACAGTTAACCGATTCAAGGATCTAGAACGTCAGAATAGCTTGTTATGAGATTACAGCTCATTATCAGCAAATGGTTGAATCATACGGTGATCTAGAACCTTAGAATGACTTGTTATGAGATTACAACTCATTATTAGTGAATGATTGACCGATTCAGCTATCTAGAACATCAGAATGGCTTTTTATGAGATTACAGCTCATTATCAGCAAAGGGTTAATCGATTCAGCGATTTAGAACCTCAAAATGACTTGTTATGAGATTGTAGCTCATTCATAGTGAACGGTTGTCTGATTCAGAAATCTTGAATCTCAGAATGGCTTGTTATGAGATTGTAGGTCATTATCAGTGAACAGTTAACCGATTCGGTGATTTAGAACCTCATAATATCTTGTTATGAGATTCTAGCTCTTTATCAGCAAATTATTCATCGATTCAGCGATCTAGAATCTCAGAATGGCTTATAATGAGATTAAAGCCCATTATCAGCAAATGGTTGATCGATTCGGCGATCTAGAATCTCGAAATGGCTTATTATGAGATTGCAGCTCATTATCACTAGATGGTTGACCGATTTGGCAATCTAGAACCTTAGAATGGCTTGTTATGAGATTACAGCTCATTATCAGTGAATGGTTGACCGATTCAGTGATCTGGAACATCAGAATGGCTTGTTATGAGATTACAGCTCATTATCAGCGAATGGTTGACCGATTTAGTGATCTAGAATCTTAGAATGGCTTGTTATGAGATTACAACTCATTATCAGTGAATGGTTGATCAATTCGGTGATCTAGAATCTCAGAATGCCTTGTTGTGAGATTGCAGCTCATTATCAGCAAACAGTTGACCGATTCGGTGATCTAGAATCTTAGAATGGCTTGTTATGAGATTGCAGCTCATTATCAGCAAATGGTTGACCAATTCGGCAATCTAGAACCTTAGAATGACTTGTTATGAGATTACAGCTCATTATCAGAAAACAGTTGACCGATTCAGTGATCTAGAATCTCAGAATGACTTATTATGAGATTACAGCTCATTATCAGTGAACGGTTGACCGATTTAGCGATCTCGAATCTCAAAATGACTTGTTATGAGATTGTAGCTCATTATTAGCAAATGGTTGATCGATTCAGCGATCTAGAACCTCAGAATGACTTGTTATGAAATTATAGCTCATTATTAGCAAATGATTAACCGATTCGATGATCTAGAATCTTAGAATAGCTTATTATGAGATTACACCTCATTATCTGTGAACGGTTGACCGATTCACCGATCTAGAATCTTAGAATGACTTGTTATGAGATTACAACTTATTATCAACAAACAGTTGACTAATTTGGTGATCTAGAACCTCAGAATGGCTTGTTATGAGATTACAGCTCATTATCAGCAAACGATTGACCGATTCAGTGATCTAGAATCTCAGAATGGCTTATTATGAGATTGTAGCTCATTATCAATGAATGGTTGACTGATTTGGTGATCTAGAACCTCAGAATGACTTGTTATGAGATTATACCTCATTATCAGTGAATAGTTGACCGATTTGGTGATCTAGAATCCCACAATGGCTTGTTATGAGATTACAACTCACTATCAGAAAACAGTTGACCGATTCGGTGATCTAAAACCTCAGAATGACTTTCTATGAAATTATAACTTATTATCAGCGAACGATTGACCGATTTAGGGATCTAGAATCTTAGAACAGCTTGTTAAGATATTGTAGCTCATTATCAGTGAAAGGTTGACTGATTCGGCGATCTAGAATCTTAGAATAGCCTTTTATAAAATTGTAGCTCATTATCAGCGAACGGTTGATCGATTCAGCAATGTGGAACCTTGGAATGACTTGTTATAAGATTGTAGCTCATTATCAGCAAACAATTGACCAATTCAATGATCTAAAACTTTAGAATGGCTTGTTATGAGATTATAGCTCATTATCAGCAAATGGATGACCGATTCAGTGATCTAGAACCTCAAAATGGCTTGTTATGAAATTATAGCTCATTATCAGTGAACGGTTGACCAATTCAGTGATCTAGAATCTCATAATAGCTTTTTATGAGATTGTAGCTCATTATCAGTGAATGGTTGACCGATTCAGCAATCTAGAACCTGAGAATGGCTTGTTATGAGATTATAGCTCATTATTAGTGAACGATTAACCGATTCGGTGATCTAGAACCTTAGAACAGCTTGTTATGAGATTACAGCTTGTTATCAGCAAATGGTTGATCGTTTCAGTGATCTAGAATGTCAGAATAGCTTATTATGAGATTACAGCTCATTATCAGTGAACGATTGACCGATTCGGTGATCTAGAACCTCAAAATGGCTTGTTATGAGATTACAGCTCATTATCAGTGAACGGTTGACTAATTTAGTGATCTAAAACCTTAGAATGGCTTGTTATGAGATTATAGCTCATTATCAGCAAATGATTCACCGATTCGGTGATCTAGAACCTTAGAATGACTTATTATGAGATTCTAGCTCATTATCATCAAACGGTTGAATGATTCAATGATCTAGAATCTTAGAATGGCTTGTTATGAGATTATAGCTCATTATTAGCGAATGGTTGACCGATTCAGTGATCTAGAATCTCAGAATGGCTTGTTATGAGAATATAGCTCATTATGAGCAAATGATTGACCGATTTGGCAATATAGAACCTCATAATAGCTTGTTATGAGATTATAACTCATTATCAGCAAATAGTTGACTGATTTAATGATCTAGAACCTCATAATGGCTTGTTATTAGATTACAGCTCATTATCAGCAAACGGTTGACCGATTCTGCGATCTAGAACCTCATAACAACTTGTTATGAGATTGTAGCTCATTATCAGTGAATGGTTGATTGATTTAGCGATCTAGAATCTTAGAATGGCTTGTTATGAGATTGTAGCCAATTATCAGTAAATGGTTGATTGATTTGGCCATCTAGAACCTTAGAACTACTTATTATGAGATTACAGCTCATTATCAGCAGATAGTTGATCGATTAGGCAATCTAGAACCTCAAAACGGTTTGTTATAAGATTGCAGCTTTTTATCAACAAACGGTTGATTGATTCAATGATCTAGAACGTCAGAACAGGTTGTTATGAGATTACATCTCATTATCAGCAAACGATTGACTGATTCAGTGATCTAGAACCTCAGAATGGCTTGTTATGAGATTACAGCTCATTATCAGTGAATGGTTGACTGATTCGGTGATCTAGAATCTCAGAATAGCTTGTTATGAGATTATAGCTCATTATCAACAAACAGTTGACTGATTCGGTGATCAAGAACCTCAGAATGACTTGTTATGAGATTGTAGCTCATTATCTGTGAACCATTGACCGATTCGGTGATCTAGAATCTCAGAATGACTTGTTATGACACTATAGCTCATTATTAGCGAATGGTTAAAGGATTTAGTAATCTAGGTCCTCAAAATGGCTTGTTATGAGATTGTAACTCATTATCAGCGAACGGTTGACCGATTCAACTATCTACAACCTTATAACGACTTGTTATGATATTACAGCTCATTATTAGCAAATAGTTGACCGATTCGGTGATCTAGAACCTCAGAATGGTTTTTTATGAGATTGTAGCACATTATGAACAAATTGATGACCAATTCGGCAATCTAGAACCTCAGAATGACTTGTTATGAGATTACAGCTCATTATCAGCAAATAGTTGATTGATTCAGTGATCTAGAACCTCAGAATGACTTGTTATGAGATTGTAGCTCATTATCAGTGAATGGTTGACCGATTTGGTGATCTAGAATCTCAGAATGGCTTGTTATGAGATTATAGCTCATTATCAGTGACTAGTTGACCGATTTAGCGATCTAGAACCTTATAATAGCTTATTATGAGATTACAGCTCATTATCAGCAAATGGCTAACTGATTTGGCAATCTAGAACCTCAAAATAGCTTCTTATGAGATTGTAGCTCATTATCAGCGAACGGTTGACTGATTCGGCGATCTAGAACCCCAGAATGACTTGTTATGAGATTATAGGTCATTATCAACAAACGGTTGACCGATTCAGTGATCTAGAACCTCAAAATGGCTTGTTATGAGATTAAAACTCATTATCAGCGAACGATTGACCGATTCAGTGATCTAGAACCTCAAAACGGCTTGTTATGAGATTACAGCTTATTATCAATAAACAGTTGATTGATTCGACGATCTAGAACCTCAGAATGACTTGTTATGAGATTATAGCTTATTAGTAGTGAACGGTTGTCTGATTTAGAAATCTAAAATCTTAGAATGGCTTGTTATGAGATTATAGCTCATTATCAGTGAATGGTTGACCGATTCGGCTATCTAGAACCTCATAATGACTTGTTATGAGATTACAGCTCATTATCAGCAAATGATTAACTGATTCGGTGATCTAGAACCTCATAATGCCTTGTTATGAGATTGTAGCTCTTTATCAGTAAATTATTTACCGATTCAGTGATCTAGAATCTCAGAACGGCTTATAATGAGATTAAAGCTCATTATCAGCAAATGGTTGACCGATTCAGTGATCTAGAACCTTAGAATAGCTTGTTATGAGATTACAGCTCATTATCAGCAAATGATTGACCGATTCAGTGATCTAGAACCTTAGAATGACTTGTTATGAGATTGTAGCTCATTATCAGTGAACGATTGACCGATTTGATGATCTAGACTCTTAGAATGACTTGTTATGAGATTACAACTCATTATCAGCAAATGGTTGACCAATTTGGTGATCTAGAACCTTAGAATGACATGTTATGAGTTTACAACTCTTTCTTAGCAAATGATTGACCAATTCAATGATGTAGAACCTCAGGATGACTTGTTATGAGATTGTAGCTCATTATCAGTGAACAATTGATCAATTTTGTGATCTAGAATCTCAGAATGGCTTGTTTTGAGATTCTAGCTCATTATTAGTGAACGATTGACCGATTCGGCAATGTAGAATCTCAGAATGACTTGTTATGAGATTATAGCTCATTATCAGTGAATGGTTGACCGATTCGGCAATCTAGAACCTCAGAATGGCTTGTTATGAGATTATAGCTCATTATTAGCAAATGGTTGAGTGATTTGGTGATTTAGAACCTCAGAATGGCTTGTTATGACATTACAGCTCATTATCAGTGAACGGTTGACCGATTCGGTGATCTAAAACCTTAGAATGGCTTGTTATGATATTATATCTCATTATCAGCAAATGGTTGACTGATTCAATGATCTAGAACCTCAAAAAGACTTGTTATGAGATTGTAGCTCATTATCAATGAACAGTTGACCGATTCAGTGATATAGAATCTCAGAATAACTTGCTATGAGATTATAGCTCATTATCAGCAAATGGTTGATCGATTTGGTGATCTAAAACCTCAAAATGACTTGTTATGAGATTACAACTCATTATTAGCAGACCAATTTGGTGATCTAGAACCTGAGAATGATTTTTTATGAGATTGTAGCTCATTATCAGTGAACGGTTGAATAATTCAGCGATCTAGAATCTCAGAATGGCTTGTTATCAGATTGTAGCTCATTATTAGTGAGCGGTTGACCAATTCGGTGATCTAGAACATCAGAATGGCTTGTTATGAGATTATAGCTCATTATCAGCAAATGGTTGACTAATTCGGTGATTTAGAACCTCAGAATGACTTGTTATGAGATTGTAGCTCATTATCATTGAATGGTTGACCGATTTGGTGACCTAGAAGCTCAGAATGACTTGTTATAAGATTAAAGCTTATTATCAGCAAACGGTTGACCGATTCAGTGATCTAGAACCTCAGAATGGCTTGTTATGATATTACAGCTCATTATCAGTGAACTGTTGACCGATTCGGTGGTCTGGAACCTTAGAACAGCTTGTTATGAGATTATAGCTCATTATCAGTGAACGGTTGACCGATTCGGCAATCTAGAACCTCAAAATAGCTTGTTATGAGATTATAGCTCATTATCAGCAAATGGTTGACCAATTCGGTGATCTAAAACCTCAAAATGACTTGTTATAAGATTGTAGCTCATTATCAATGAACGGTTGATTGATTCAGTGATCTAGAATATTAGAATGACTTGTTATAGGACTACAACTCATTATCAGTGAATGGTTGACCAATTTGGTGATCTAAAACCTCAGAATGTCTTGTTATGATATTACAGCTCATTATCAACAAACAGTTGATTGATTCAACGATCTAGAACCTAAGAACAACTTGTTATGAGATTGTAGCTCATTATCAGTGAATGATTGACCAATTCGGTGATCTAGAATCTCAGAATAGCTTGTTATGAGATTGTAGTTCATTATCAATGAACGGTTGACTGATTCAGCTATCTAGAACCTCAGAATGACTTATTATGAGATTACAGCTCATTATCAGCAAATGGTTGACTGATTCAGTGATCTAGAACTTGAGAACAACTTGTTATGAGATTGTAGCTCATTATCAGTGAATGGTTGACCAATTTGGTGACCTAGAATCTCAGAATAGCTTGTTATGAGATTATAGTTCATTATCAGCAAACGGTTGACTGATTCAGCTATCTAGAATCTTAGAATGACTTGTTATAAGACTACAGCTCATTATCAGCGAATGGTTGACCGATTTGGTGATCTAGAACCTCAGAATGACTTGTTATGAGATTACAGCTCATTATCAACAAATAGTTGACTGATTCAGCGATCTAGAATCTTAGAATGACTTGTTATGAGATTGTAGCTCATCATTAGGGAATGGTTGATCGATTTAGAAATATAGAATCTTAGAATAGCTTTTTATGAGATCATAGCTCATTATCAGTGAACGGTTGACCAATTCGGTGATCTAAAACCTCAGAACAGCTTGTTATGAGATTATAGCTCATTATCAGCAAATGGTTGACTGATTTGGTGATTGAGAACCTCAGAATGGCTTGTTATGAGATTATAGCTCATTATCCGTGAACAGTTTACCGATTCAATGATCTAGAACCCCATAATGATTTGTTATGAGATTATAGCTCATTATCAGTGAATTATTGACCAATTTGGTGATCTAGAACCTAAGAATGACTTATTATGAGATTACAGCTCATTATCAGCAAATAGTTAACTGATTCAGTGATCTAGAACCTTAGAATGACTTGTTATGAGATTGTAGCTCATTATCAGCAAATGGTTGACCAATTCAATGATCTAAAATCTCATAATGGCTTGTTATGAGATTATAGCTCATTATCAGTGAATGGTTGACTAATTCAGGGATCTAGAACCTTAGAATGACTTCTTATGAGATTACAGCTCATTATCAGCAAATGGTTGACCAATTTGGCTATTTAGAACCTTAGAATGGCTTGTTATGAGATTCTAGCTCATTATCCATGAACAGTTGACTAATTCAGTGATTTAGAACCCTAGAATGGCTTGTTATAAGATTACAACTCATTATCAACAAACGGTTGACCGATTCGGTGATCTAGAACCTCAAAATAGCTTGTTATAAGATTACATCTCATTATCAATGAACGATTGATTGATTCGGTGATCTAGAACCTCAGAACGGCCTATTATGAGATTACAGCTCATTATCAGCAAACGGTTGATCAATTCGGTGATCTAGAACCTCAGACTCACTTGTTATGAGATTGTAGGTCATTAGCAGTGAACGATTATCTGATTCAGAAATCTAGAATCTCACAATGGCTTGTTATAAGATTGTAGCTCATTATCAGTGAACGATTGACTGATTCAGCTATCTAGAACCTCAGAATGGCTTGTTATGAGATTACAGCTCATTATCAGCAAATGGTTAACTGATTAGGCGATCTAGAACCTTAGAACGTCTTGTTATGAGATTGTAGCTCTTTATCAGTGAATTATTCACCAATTTGGTGATCTAGAATCTCAGAATAGCTTGTAATGAGATTAAAGCTCATTATCAGTAAACGGTTGAATGATTCGGCGATCTAGAACCTAAGAATGGCTTGTTATGATATTACAACTCATTATTAGTGAATGCTTGACCAATTCGATGATCTAGAACCTCAGAATGGCTTGTTATGAGATTACAGCTCATTATCAGCAAACAGTTGACCGATTCAGTGATCTAGAACCTCAGAACTACTTGTTATGAGATTACAGCTCATTATCAGTGAATGATTGACCAATTTGGTGATCTATAATCTCAGAATGTCTTATTATGAGATTACAGCTCATTATCAGCAAACGGTTAACCGATTCAATGATCTAGAACCTTAGAATGGCTTGTTATGAGATTATAGCTCCTTATCAGCAAATAGTTGACCGATTCAGTGATCTAGAACTTTAGAATGACTTGTTATGATATTACAGCTCATTATCAGCAAACAATTGACCAATTCGGTGATCTAGAATCTTAGACTGGCTTGTTATGAGATTACAGCTCATTATCAGCTAATGGTTGACCGATTCGACAATCTAGAACCTCAGAAGGGCTTGTTATTGGATTATAACTCATTATTAGAAAATAGTTGACTAATTTGGTGATCTAGAACCTCATAATGGCTTGTTATGAGATTACAGCTCATTACCAGTGAATGGTTGATTGATTCGGTGATCTAGAATCTTAGATTAACTTATTATGAGATTACAACTCATTATCAATGAACGGGTGACCGATTCAGTGATCTAGAATCTTAGAATGACTTGTTATGAGATTGTAGCTCATTATCAGCAAACGGTTGACTGATTCAGTGATGTAGAACCTCAGAATGACTTGTTATGAGATTGTAGCTCTTTATCAGTGAATTGTTTACCGATTCAGCGATCTAGAATCTTAGAATGACTTATAATGAGATTAAAGCTCATTATCAGCAAATGGTTGACTGATTCAGTGATCTAAAACCTTAGAATAGCTTGTTATGAGATTACAGCTCATTATCAGCAAATGATTGACCGATTCAATGATCTAGAACCTTAGAATGACTTGTTATGAGATTGTAGCTCATTATCAGTGAACGATTGACCGATTTGATGATCTAGACTCTTAGAATGACTTGTTATGAGATTACAACTCATTATCATTAAATGGTTGACCAATTTGGCGATCTAGAACCTTAGAATGACATGTTATGAGTTTACAACTCTTTATTAGCAAACGATTGACTAATTCAACGATGTAGAACCTTAGGATGACTTGTTATGAGATTGTAGCTCATTATCAGTGAACAATTGACAAATTTCATGATCTAGAATCTCAGAATGGCTTGTTATGAGATTCTAGCTCATTATTAGTGAATGAATGACCGATTCGGCAATGTAGAATCTCAAAATGACTTGTTATGAGATTATAGCTTATTATCAGTGAATGGTTGACCGATTCGGCAATCTAGAACCTCAGAATGGCTTGTTATGAGATTATAGCTAATTATTAGCAAATGGTTGAGTGATTTGGTGATTTAGAACCTCAGAATGGCTTGTTATGACATTACAGCTCATTATCAGTGAACGGTTGACTGATTCGGTGATCTAAAACCTTAGAATGGCTTGTTATGAGATTATATCTCATTATCAGCAAATGGTTGACTGATTCGATGATCTAGAACCTCAAAAAGACTTGTTATGAGATTGTAGCTCATTATCAATGAACAGTTGATCGATTCAGTGATATAGAATCTCAGAATAACTTGCTATGAGATTATAGCTCATTATCAGCAAACGGTTGATCGATTCGGTGATCTAGAACCTCAAAATGACTTGTTATGAGATTACAATCATTATTAGCAGACCAATTTGGTGATCTAGAACCTCAGAATGATTTGTTATGAGATTGTAGCTCATTATCAGCGAACGGTTGAATAATTCAGTGATCTAGAATCTTAGAACGGCTTGTTATCAGATTGTAGCTCATTATCAGTGAGCGGTTGACCAATTCGGTGATCTAGAACATCAGAATGGCTTGTTATGAGATTACAGCTCATTATCAGCAAATGGTTGACTAATTCGGTGATTTAGAACCTCAGAATGACTTGTTATGAGATTGTAGCTCATTATCAGTGAATGGTTGACCGATTTGGTGATCTAGAAGCTCAGGATGACTTGTTATGAGATTAAAGCTTATTATCAGCAAACGGTTGACCGATTCAGTGATCTAGAACCTCAGAATAGCTTTTTATGATATTACAGCTCATTATCAGTGAACCGTTGACCGATTTGGTGGTCTAGAACCTTAGAATGGCTTGTTATAATATTATAGCTCATTATCAGTGAACGGTTGACCGATTCGGCAATCTAGAACCTCAAAATAGCTTGTTATGAGATTATAGCTCATTATCAGCAAATGGTTGACCAATTCGGTGATCTAGAACCTCAGAATGACTTGTTATGAGATTGTAGCTCATTATCAGTGAACGGTTGATTGATTCAGTGATCTAGAATATTAGAATGACTTGTTATAAGACTACAGCTCATTATCAGTGAATGGTTGACCAATTTGGTGATCTAAAACCTCAGAACATCTTGTTATGAGATTACAGCTCATTATCAACAAATAGTTGATTGATTCAGTGATCTAGAACCTAAGAACAACTTGTTATGAGATTGTAGCTCATTATCAGTGAATGATTGACCAATTCGGTGATCTAGAATCTCAGAATGGCTTGTTATGAGATTGTAGTTCATTATCAACGAACGGTTGACTGATTCAGCTATCTAGAACCTCAGAATGACTTATTATGAGATTACAGCTCATTATCAGCAAATGGTTGACTGATTCAGTGATCTAGAACTTGAGAACAACTTGTTATGAGATTGTAGCTCATTATCAGTGAATGGTTGACCAATTTGGTGACCTAGAATCTCAGAATAGCTTGTTATGAGATTATAGTTCATTATCAGCAAACGGTTGACTGATTCAGCTATCTAGAATCTTAGAATGACTTGTTATAAGACTACAGCTCATTATCAGCGAATGGTTGACCGATTTGGTGATCTAGAACCTCAGAATGACTTGTTATGAGATTACAGCTCATTATCAACAAATAGTTGACTGATTCAGCGATCTAGAATCTTAGAATGACTTGTTATGAGATTGTAGCTCATCATTAGGGAATGGTTGATCGATTTAGAAATATAGAATCTTAGAATAGCTTTTTATGAGATCATAGCTCATTATCAGTGAACGGTTGACCAATTCGGTGATCTAAAACCTCAGAACAGCTTGTTATGAGATTATAGCTCATTATCAGCAAATGGTTGACTGATTTGGTGATTGAGAACCTCAGAATGGCTTGTTATGAGATTATAGCTCATTATCCGTGAACAGTTTACCGATTCAATGATCTAGAACCCCATAATGATTTGTTATGAGATTATAGCTCATTATCAGTGAATTATTGACCAATTTGGTGATCTAGAACCTAAGAATGACTTATTATGAGATTACAGCTCATTATCAGCAAATAGTTAACTGATTCAGTGATCTAGAACCTTAGAATGACTTGTTATGAGATTGTAGCTCATTATCAGCAAATGGTTGACCAATTCAATGATCTAAAATCTCATAATGGCTTGTTATGAGATTATAGCTCATTATCAGTGAATGGTTGACTAATTCAGGGATCTAGAACCTTAGAATGACTTCTTATGAGATTACAGCTCATTATCAGCAAATGGTTGACCAATTTGGCTATTTAGAACCTTAGAATGGCTTGTTATGAGATTCTAGCTCATTATCCATGAACAGTTGACTAATTCAGTGATTTAGAACCCTAGAATGGCTTGTTATAAGATTACAACTCATTATCAACAAACGGTTGACCGATTCGGTGATCTAGAACCTCAAAATAGCTTGTTATAAGATTACATCTCATTATCAATGAACGATTGATTGATTCGGTGATCTAGAACCTCAGAACGGCCTATTATGAGATTACAGCTCATTATCAGCAAACGGTTGATCAATTCGGTGATCTAGAACCTCAGACTCACTTGTTATGAGATTGTAGGTCATTAGCAGTGAACGATTATATGATTCAGAAATCTATAATCTCACAATGGCTTGTTATAAGATTGTAGCTCATTATCAGTGAATGATTGACTGATTCAGCTATCTAGAACCTTAGAATGGCTTGTTATGAGATTACAGCTCATGATCAGTAAATGGTTAACCAATTCGGTGATCTAGAACCTTAGAACGTCTTGTTATGAGATTGTAGCTCTTTATCAGTGAATTATTCACCAATTTGGTGATCTAGAATCTCAGGATAGCTTGTAATGAGATTAAAGCTCATTATCAATAAACAGTTGACTGATTCGGCGATCTAGAACCTAAGAATGGCTTGTTATGATATTATAACTCATTATTAGTGAACGCTTAACCAATTCGATGATCTAGAACCTCAGAATGGCTTGTTATGAGATTACAGCTCATTATCAGCAAATAGTTGACCGATTCAGTGATCTAGAACCTCAGAACTACTTGTTATGAGATTACAGCTCATTATTAGTGAATGATTGACCAATTTGGTGATCTAGAATCTCATAATGTCTTATTATGAGATTACAGCTCATTATCAGCAAACGGTTAACCGATTCAATGATCTAGAACCTCAGAATGGCTTGTTATGAGATTATAGCTCCTTATCAGCAAACAGTTGATCGATTCAGTGATCTAGAACTTTAGAATGGCTTGTTATGATATTACAGCTCATTATCAGCAAACGATTGACCAATTCGGTGATCTAGAATCTTAGACTGGCTTGTTATGAGATTACAGCTCATTATCAGCCAATGGTTGACCAATTCGGCAATCTAGAACCTCAGAAGGGCTTGTTATTGGATTACAACTCATTATTAGAAAATAGTTGACTAATTTGGTGATCTAGAATCTCAGAATGGCTTTTTATGAGATTACAACTCATTACCAGTGAATGGTTGACTGATTCAGTGATCTAGAATCTTAGATTGACTTATTATGAGATTACAACTCATTATCAATGAACGGGTGACCGATTCAGTGATCTAGAATCTTAGAATGACTTGTTATGAGATTGCAGCTCATTATCAGCAAACGGTTGACTGATTCAGTGATCTAGAACCTCAGAATGACTTGTTATCAGATTACAACTCATTGTACTGAATGGTTGACCGATTTGGGGATCTAGAACCTCAGAATGACTTATTATGAGATTACAACTCATTATCAGCAAATGGTTGACCAATTTGGCAATCTAGAACCTCAGAATAGCTTGTTATAAGATTATAGCTCATTATCAGCAAACGGTTGACAAATTTAGTGATCTAGAACCTCAAAATGGATTGTTATGAGATTACAACTCATTATCAGCAAATAGTTGACCAATTCAGTGATCTAGAATCTTAGAATGGCTTGTTATGAGATTATAGCTCATTATCAGCAAACAGTTGACCGATTTAGCGATCTAGAACCTCAGAACTACTTGTTATGAGATTACAGCTCATTATCAGTGAATGATTAACCGATTTGGCGATTTAGAATCTCAGAATTGCTTGTTATGATATTATAGCTCATTACCAGCAAACAGTTGACTGATTCAACAATCTAGAACCTTAGAATGGCTTGTTATGAGATTATAGCTCATTATTAGCAAATGGTTGACCGATTCGGTGATCTAGAACCTCAGAACGGCTTGTTATGAGATTATAGATCATTATTAGCAAATGGTTAACCGATTCAGTGATCTAGAACCTCATAATAGCTTTTTATGAGATTATAGCTCATTATCAGCAAAAAATTCATTGATTCAGCGATCTAGAACCTTAGAATAGCTTGTTATGAAATTATAGCTCATTATCAGCGAACAGTTGACCGATTCGGCGATCTAGAATCTCAGAATGGCTTGTTATGAGATTGTAGCTCATTATCAATGAATGGTTGACCGATTCGGCGATCTAGAATCTCAGAATGGCTTGTTATGAGATTACAACTCATTATCAGCGAACAGTTGACCGATTCGGAAAATTAGAACCTTAGAATGGCTTGTTATGAGATTGTAGCTCAGTATCAACAAATGGTTGACCGATTCGGTGATCTAGAACCTTAAAATGGCTATTTATGAGATTGTAGCTCATTATCAGTGAACGGTTGACCGATTCAGTGATCTAGAACCTCAGAATGGCTTGTTATGAGATTACAACTCATTATCAGCAAATGGTTGACCGATTCGGTGATCTAGAACCTCAGAATGGCTTGTTATGAGATTACAGCTCATTATCAACAAACGGTTGACTGATTTGGTGACCTAGAACCTTAAAATGGTTTGTTATTAGATTATAGCTCATTATCAGTGAACGGTTGACTGATTTCATGATCTAAAATCTTAGAATGGCTTGTTATGAGATTGTAGCTCATTATCAGTAAATGGTTGACCGATTCGGTGATCTAGAATTTTAGAACGGCTTGTTCTGAGATTACAACTCATTATCAGCAAATGGTTGACTTATTCGGTGATCTAGAACCTCAGAATGAATTTTTATGAGATTACAGCTCATTATCAGTGAACGATTGATCGATTCAGAGATCTCAAACCTTAGAATGGCTTGTTATGAGATTACAACTCATTATCAACAAATAATTATCCGATTTAGCGATCTAGAACCTTAGAATGGCTTGTTATGAGATTATAGCTCATTATCAATGAACAATTGACTGATTCGGCGATCTAGAACCTTAGAATGGCTTATTATGAGATTATAGCTCATTATCAGCAAATGGTTAACCGATTCAGCGATCTACAACCTCAGAATGACTTGTTATGAGATTATAGCTCATTATCAGTAAATGGTTGACCGATTTAGTGATCTAGAACCTCAGAATGGCTTGTTATGAGATTATAGCTCATTATTAGCAAACGGTTGACCGATGTGGTGATTTAGAACCTCAGAATAGCTTCTTATGAGATTACAGCTCATTATCAACAAATAGTTAACCGATTCAGTGATCTAGAATCTCAGAATGACTTGTTATGAGATTACAGCTTATTATCAGTGAACAGTTGACCAATTTGGCGATCTACAATCTTAGAATGGTTGTTTATGAGATTGTAGCTCATTATCAGCAAATGGTTGACTGATTCAGTGATCTAGAATCTTAGAACGGCTTGTTATCAGATTACAGCTCATTATCAGCGAACGATTGACCGATTCGATGATCTAGAATCTCAGAATGGCTTATTATGAGATTATAGCTCATTATCAGTGAATGGTTGACCAATTTGGCGATCTAGAATCTCAGAATGGCTTGTTATGAGATTACAGCTCATTATCAAAAAATGGTTGACCGATTCGGTGATCTAGAATCTTAGAATGGCTTGTTATGAGATTGCAGCTCATTATTAGCAAACAGTTGACCGATTCGGTGATCTAGAACCTCAGAATGACTTGTTATGAGATTATAGAGCATTATCAGTGAACGGTTGACTGATTCGGTGATCTAGAACCTCAGAACAACTTGTTATGAGATTACAGCTCATTATCAACAAATGGTTGACCGATTCAGTGATCTAGAATCTTAGAATAGCTTGTTATGAGATTATAGCTCATTATTAGTGAACGGTTGACTGATTCGGTGATCTAGAATCTCAGAATGTCTTGTTATGAGATTATAACTCATTATCAACAAATGGTTGACTGATTCAGCAATCTAGAACCTCAGAATGGCTTGTTATGAGATTATAGCTCATTATTAGTGAATGGTTGACCGAATTGGTGATTTGGAACCTCAGAATGGCTTGTTATGAGATTATGGCTCATTATCAACAAATGGTTGACCGATTCGGTGATCTAGAACCTCAAAATGGCTTGTTATGAGATTACAGCTCATTATTAGTGAACGGTTGACTGATACGATGATCTGAAACCTTAGAATGACTTGTTATGAGATTACAGCTCATTATCAGCAAACGATTGATCGATTCGGTGATCTAGAACATTAGAATGGCTTGTTATGAGATTACAGCTCATTATCAGTGAACGGTTCACTGATTGGGTGATCTAGAACCTCAGAAGGGCTTGTTATGAGATTATAGCTCATTATCAGCAAAGGGTTGACTGATTCGTTGATCTAGAACCTTAGAATTACTTATTATGAGATAAAAACTCATTATCAACAAACGGTTGACCTGATTCATAGATCTAGAATCTAAGAATGACTTCCTAAGAGATTATAGCTCATTATCAGTGAACGGTTGACCAATTCAGTGATCTAGAATCTCAGAATGGCTTGTTATAAGATTATAGCTTATTATCAGTGAATAGTTGACCAATTTGGCAATCTAAAATCTTAGAATGCCTTGTTATGAGATTGCAGCTCATTATCAACAAATGGTTTACTGATTCGGTGATCTAGAATCTCAGAATGGCTTGTTATGAGATTGCAGCTTATTATCAGCAAACTGTTGACCGATTCGGTGATCTAGAACCTTAGAATGACTTTTTATTAGATTACAACTCATTATTAGTGAATGGTTGACCGATTCGATGATCTAAAACCTCAAAATGACTTGTTATTCCATTATAGCTCATTATCAGTGAATGGTTGACCGATTCGGTGATCTAGAACCTTAGAATGGCTTGTTATGAGATTACAACTCATTATTAGCAAATGGTTGACCGATTCGGTGATCTAGAACCTCAGAATGGCTTATTATGAGATTACAGCTCATTATCAGCGAATGGTTAACCGATTTGGTGATCTAGAATCTCAGAATAGCTTGTTATAAGATTACAGCTTATTATCAGTGAATGGTTACCCGATTCGGTGACCTAGAATCTTAGAATGGCTTGTTATGAGATTGTAAGTCATTATTAGCAAATGGTTGACCGATTTGGCGATCTAGAATCTCAGAATAGCTTGTTATAAGATTGTAGCTCATTATCAAGCAAATGGTTGACCAATTTGGCAGTCTAGAACCTTAGAATGGCTTGTTATGAGATTATAGCTCATTATTAGTGAACAATTGATCGATTCAGTGATCTGGAACCTCAGAATGGCTTGTTAGGAGATTATAGCTCATTATCAGCGAATGGTTGACTGTTTTGGTGATATAGAACCTCAGAATGGCTTGTTATGATATTACAGCTCATTATCAGTGAACAGTTAACCGATTCAGTGATCTGGAACCTCAAAATGGCTTGTTATGATATAACAGCTCATTATCAGTGAATGGTTGACCGATTCAGCGATTTAGAACCTTAGAATGGCTTGTTATGAGATTACAGCTCATTATCAGTGAATGGTTGACCGATTCAGCAATCTAGAACCTTAGAACAACTTATTATGAGATTACTGCTCATTATCAGAGAATAGTTTACCGATTTAGCGATCTAGAATCTCAAAATGGCTTGTTATGAGATTACTGCTCATTATCAGTGAACATTTGACCGATTCGGTGATCTAGAATCTCAAAATGGCTTGTTATGAGATTGCAGCTCATTATCAGCAAGCGGTTGACCGATTCGGTGATCTAGAATCTTAGAATGGCTTGTTATGAAATTACAACTTATTATCAGCAAACGGTTGACTGATTCAATGATCTAGAACCTCAGAATGACTTTTTATGAGATTACAGCTTATTATCAGTGAATGGTTGACCTATTTGGAAATCTAGAACCTTAGAATGACTTGTTATGAGATTACAGGTCATTATCAGTGAACGGTTGATCAATTTGGCAATCTAGAACCTCAAAAAAGCTTGTTATGAGATTATAGCTCATTATCAGCAAATGGTTGACTGATTTGGTGATTTAGAACCTTAGAACAACTTCTTATGAGATTACAACTCATTATCAGTGAACGGTTGACCGATTCAGCGTTCTAGAATCTCAGAATGGCTTGTTATGAGATTAGAGCTCATTATCAGTGAACGGTTGACCAATTCGGTGATCTAGAATCTCAAAATGGCTTGGTATGAGATTGCAACTCATTATCAGCAAATGGTTGACCGATTCGATGATATAGAATCTCAGAATGGCTTTTTATAAGATTGCAGCTTATTATTAGCAAATGGTTGATCGATTCAGCAATCTAGAACCTTAACATAGCTTGTTATGAGATTACAACTCATTCTCAGTGAATGGTTGACCGATTCGGTGATCTAGAACCTCAAAATGGCTTGTTATGAGATTACAGCTTATTAATAATGAACAGTTGACTAATTTGGTGATCTGGAACCTTAGAATGGCTTGTTATGAGAATACAGCTCATTATTAGTTAACAATTAACCGATTCAGCAATCTCTAACCTTAGAATGGCTTGTTATGAGATTATAGCTCATTATTAGTGAATGGTTGACCGATTCGGTGATCTAGAAGCTCAGAATGACTTGTTATGAGATTACAGCTCATTATCAATGAATGGTTGACTGATTCAATGATCTAGAACCTTTGAATGGCTTGTTATGAGATTACAGCTCATTATCAACAAATGATTGACCGATTCGGTAAATTAGAACCTCAAAATGACTTGTTATGAGATTACAACTCATTATCAGCAAACGGTTGACCAATTCGGCAATCTAGAACCTCAGAATGACTTGTTATGAGATTACAGCTCATTATCAGCAAACAATTGACCGATTCAGTGATCTAGAACCTCAGAACAACTTGTTATGAGATTATAGCTTATTATCAGCAAAGAGTTGACCGATTCAGTGATCTAGAACCTTAGAATGACTTGTTATTAGATTACAGCTCATTATCAATGAACGATTGACTGATATAGTGATCTGGAACCTTAAAATGGCTTGTTATGAGATTACAGCTCATTATCAAAAAACCTCAGAATAGATTTTTATGAGATTCTAGCTCATTATCAGGGAACGGTTGATCGAGTCAGTGATCTAGAATCTCAAAATCAATTTTTATGAGATTACAACTCATTATCAGGGAACGGTTGACCGATTTGATGATTTAGAATGTCAAAATGGCTTGTTATGACATTACAACTCATTATTAGTGAACAGTTGACTGATTCAGTCATCTAGAATCTTAGAATGGCTTGTTATGAGATTTTAGCTCATTATCAGCAAATGGTTGACCGATTCGGTGATCTAGAATCTCAGAATGGCTTGTTATAAGATTGCAGCTCATTATCAGCAAATGGTTGACTGATTCGGTGATCTAGAATCTTAGAATGACTTGTTATGAGATTATAGCTCATTATCAGTGAACGATTGACTGATTCAGTGATCTAGAACCTCAGAATGACTTGTTATGAGATTACAGCTCATTATCAGTGAACATTTGACTGATTTGACGATCTAGAACCTCAAAACGGCTTGTTATAAGATTACAGCTCATTATCAGCAAACGGTTGACCGATTTGGCGGTCTAGAACCTTAGAATGGCTTGTTATGAGTTTACAGCTCATTATCAGTGAATGGTTGACCTATTCGGCGATCTAGAATCTCAAAATAGCTTTTTATGAGATAATAGCTCATTATCAGTGAATGATTGACTGATTCAGCAATCTAGAATCTTAGATGGATTTTATGAGATTATAGCTCATTATCAGCAAATAGTTGACCAATTCGGTGATCTAGAATCTCAGAATGGCTCGTTATAAGATTGTAGCTCATTATCAACAAATGGTTGACCGATTTGGCGATCTAGAACCTTAGAATGGCTTGTTATGATATTAGAGCTCATTATCAGTAAACGGTTGACCGATTTGGTGATCTGGAACCTCAGAATGGCCTATTATCAAATTACAGCTCATTATCAGGGAATGGTTGACTGATTCAGCGATCTAGAACCTCAGAATGCCTTGTTATGAGATTATAGCTCATTATCAGCGAATGGTTGACTGATTTGGTGATCTGGAACCTCAGAATGGCTTGTTATGCAATTACAGCTCATTATCAGTGAACATTTGACCGATTTGATGATCTAGAACCTCAAAATGGCTTGTTATGAGATTACAGCTCATTATAAGTGAACAGTTAACCGATTCGGCGATCCAAAACCTTAGAATGACTTGTTATGAGATTACAGCTCATTATCAGTGAATGGTTGACTGATTCAGTGATCTAGAACCTCAGAATGGATTGTAATGAGATTATAGCTCATTATTAGTGAATGATTTACCGATTTGGTGATCTAGAATCTCAAAATGACTTGTTATGAGATTACAACTTATTATTAGTGAACAATTGACCGATTTGGCGATCTAGAATCTTAGAATGACTTGTTATGCGATTACGGTTCATTATCAGCAAACGGTTGACTGATTCGGCAATCTAGAACCTCAGAATGAGTTGTTATGATATTACAGCTCATTATTAGCAAATGGTTGATCGATTTGATGATCTAGTACCTTAGAACGGCTTGTTATGAGATTACACATTATTATCAGTGAACGGTTGACCGATTCAACTATCTAGAACCTTAGAATAGCTTGTTATGAGATTACAGTTCATTATCAGTGAATGTTGACCAATTTGATGATCTAGAATCTTAGAACGGCTTGTTATGAGATTACAGCTCATTATCAATGAATAGTTGACCAATTTGGTGATCTAGAATCTCAGAACGGCTTGTTATGAGATTGCAGCTCATTATCAGCAAATGGTTGACTGATTCGGTGATCTAGAATCTGAGAATGACTTCTTATGAGATTCCATCTCATTATTAGCAAATGGTTGACTGATTTGGCGATCTAGAACCTCTAAATGGCTTGTTATGATATTACAGCTCATTATCAGCAAATGATTGACCGATTCGGCGATCTAGAATCTTAGAATAGCTTGTTATGAGATTGTAGCTCATTATCGATGAACGGTTGACCGATTTGGCAATCTAGAACCTCAGAATAGCTTGTTATGAGCTTATAGCTCATTATTAGCAAATGGTTGACCGATTTGGTGATGTAGAACCTCAGAATGGCTTGTTATGAGATTATAGCTCATTATCAACAAACAGTTGACCGATTCGGCGATCTAGAACCTCAGAATGGATTGTTATGAGATTATAGCTCATTATTAGCGAACGATTGACCAATTCAGTGATCTAGAATCTCAGACTGGCTTGTTATGAGATTACAACTCATTATCAGTGAATGGTTGATTGATTTGGCGATGTAGAACCTCAGAATGGCATGTTATGAGATTTTAGCTGATTATTAGCAAATAGTAGACCGATTAAGTGATTTAGAACATTAGAACAACTTGTTATGAGATTATAGCTCAATATCAGCAAATGGTTGACTGATTCAGCAATCTAGAATCTTAGAATGACTTGTTATGAGATTACAGTTTATTATCAGTGAACAGGTGACCGATTCAGCGATCTAGAGTCTTATAATGACTTGTTATGAGATTGCAGCTCATTATTAGCAAATGGTTGACCGATTCAGCAATCTAGAACCTCAGAATGACTTGCTATGAGATTATAGCTCATTATCAGTGAACGGTTGACTGATTCAGCGATCTAGAACCTTAGAATGGCTTGTTATGAGATTACAGCTCATTATCAGTAAAGGATTGACCGATTTTGCAATCTAGAACCTCAGAATGACTTGTTATGAGATTATAGCTCATTATCAGTGAAGGATTGACCGATTCAGTGATCTAGAACCTCAAAATGGCTTATTATGAGATTATAGCTCATTATCAGCAAATGATTGACCGATTCAATGATCTAGAACCTCAGAATTGCTTGTTGTGAGATTATAGCTAATTATCAGTAAACGGTTGACCGATTTGATGATCTAGAAACTCAGAATGGCTTATTATTAGATTACAGCTCATTATCAGCAAACGGTTGACCAATTTGGCAATCTAGAACCTCAGAATGGCTTGTTATGAAATTTTAGCTCATTAGCAGTAAACGGTTGACTGATATAATGATCTAGAATCTTAAAATGGCTTGTTATGAGATTGTAACTCATTTCAGTGAATGGTTGACCGATTCGGCGATCTAGGATCTTAGAATGGCTTGTTATGAGATTACAGATCATTATCAGCGAACAGTTGACCAATTCGATGATTTAGAACCTAAGAATGGCTAGTTATGAGATTACAGCTCATTATCAGCAAATGGTTTACTGATTCGGTGATCTAGAACCTCAGAATGGCTATTTATGAGATTGTAGCTCATTATTAGTGAACGATTGACCGATTTAGTGATCTAGAACCTCAGAATAATTTGTTATGAGATTGCAGCTCATTATCAGCAAATGATTGACCGACTCGGTGATCTAGAACCTCAGAACGACTTGTTATGAGATTGTAGCTCATTAGTAGTGAACGGTTGTTTGATTTGGAAATTGAGAATCTAAGAATGGCTTGTTATGAGATTGTAGCTCATTATGAGTGAACGGTTGACCGATTCAGCCATGTAGAACCTTAGAATGGCTTGTTATGAGATTAAAACTGATTATCAACAAACGGTTGACCAATTCAGTGATCTAAAACTTTAGAATGGCTTGTTATGAGATTGTAGCTCATTATCAATGAATGGTTGTCCTATTCGGTGATCTAAAAACTTAGAACGACTTGTTATGATATTATAGCTCATAATCAGCAAATAATTGACCGATTCAACTATCTAGAACCTCAGAATGACTTGTTATGAGATTATAACTCATTATCAGCAAATGATTGACTGATTTGATGATCTAGAACCTCAGAATAGCTTGTTATGAGATTGTAGCTCATTATCATTGAATTGTTGACTGATTCGGTGATCTAGAACCTTAGAATGACTTATTATGAGATTACAGCTCATTATCAGTAAATAGTTGTCTGATTTGGTGATCTAGAACCTCAAAATAACTTGTTATGAGATTATAGCTCATTATCAGCGAATGGTTGACCGATTCAGTGATATAGAATCTCATAATAGCTTGTTATAAGATTATAACTCATTATCAGTGAACGGTTGACCAATTTGGTGATTTAGAACCTCAGAATGGCTTGTTATGAGATTACAGCTCATTATCAGCAAATGGTTGACTGATTCGGTGATCTAGAACCTCAGAATAGCTTGTGACGAGATTCTAGCTCATTATCTGTGAGCAGTTTATCGATTCGGCAATCTAGAACCCCATAACGGATTTTTATGATATTTTAGCTCATTATTAGTGAATTGTTGACCGATTCGGTGATCTAGAACCTCAGAACAACTTGTTATGAGATTACAACTCATTATCAGCAAATAGTTGACTGATTTAGTGATCTAGAACCTTAGAATGACTTGTTATGAGATCCTAGCTCATTATCCATGAATGGTTGACCGATTCAGTGATCTAGAACTCCAAAATGGCTTATTATGAGATTACAACTCATTATCATCAAATGGTTGACTGATTCGGTGATCTAGAACCTCAGAACAGCTTGATATAAGATTATAGCTCATTATCAGTGAATGATTGATCGATTCGGCGATCTAGAACCTTAGAACGGCTTATTATGGGATTACAGCTCATTATCAGCAAACGGTTGATTGATTCAGTGATCTAGAACCTTAGAATGGCTTGTTATGAGATTGTAGGTCATTAGCAGGGAATGGTTGTCCGATTCAAAAATGTAGAATCTCACAATGGCTTGCTATAAAATTATAGCTCATTATCAGTCAATGGTTGACTGATTTGGCTATCTAGAACCTCAGAATGGCTTGTTATGAGATTACAGCTCATTATCAGCAAACGGTTAACTGATTCGGCGATCTAGAACCTCAAAATGTCTTGTTATGAGATTGTAGCTCTTTATTAGTGAATTGTTCACCGATTTGGCGATCTAGAATCTCATAACAGCTTGTAATGAGATTAAAGCTCATTATCAGCAAATGGTTGACTGATTTGGTGATTGAGAACCTCAAAATGCTTGTTATGATATTACAGCTCATTATCAGCAAATGGTTGACCAATTCAGTGATCTAGAACCTCAGAATGGCTTTTTATAAGATTACAGCTCATTATCAACAAACGATTGACCGATTGGGTGATCTAGAATTTCAGAATGACTTGTTATGAGATTGTAGCTCATTATCAGTGAATGGTTGACCGATTCGATGATTTAGAATCTTAGATTGACTTGTTATAATATTACAGCTCATTATCAGCAAATGGTTGACCAATTCAGTGATCTAGAACCTCAGAATGACATGTTATGAGATTACAGCTCTTTATTAGCAAACGGTTGACCGATTCAGTGATCTAGAACCTTAGAATGACTTATTATGAGATTGTAGATCATTATCAGTGAATGGTTGACCGATTTGGTGATCTAGAATCTCATAATGACTTGTTATGAGATTCTTGCTCATTATCAGTGAACGATTGACTGATTCGGCAATCTAGAACCTCAGAATGGCTTGTTATAAGATTATAACTCATTATCAGTAGATGGTTGACCAATTCGGTAATCTAGAACCTCAAAATGGCTTGTTATGAGATTATAGCTTATTATCAACAAACGGTTGACCGATTTCGCAATCTAGAACCTTAGAATGACTTGTTATGAGATTATAGCTCATTATCAGTGAATGGTTGACCAATTCAACAATCTAGAATCTTAGAATGACTTGTTATGAGATTGTAGCTCATTATCAGTGAACGGTTGACCGATTTGGCAATCTAGAACCTTAGAATGGTTTGTTATGAGATTACAGCTCATTATCAGTAAACAGTTGAGTGATTTGGTGATTTAAAAACTCAAAATGGCTTGTTATGACATTATAGCTCATTATTAGTGAACGATTGACTGATTCAGTTATCTACAACCTCAGAATGGCTTGTTATGAGATTACAACTCATTATTAGCAAATGGTTGACTGATTCGGTGATCTAGAACCTCAGAATGACTTGTTATGAGATTGTAGCTCATTATTAGCGTATGGTTGACTAGTTTAGTGATCTAGAATCTTAGAATAACTTTTTATAAGATTACAGGTCATTATCAGCGAACGGTTGAATGATTCGACGATCTAGAACCTCAGAACAGCTTGTTACGAGATTACAGCTCATTATCAGCAAACCAATTTGGCGACCTATAACCTCAGAATGACTTGTTATGAGATTATAGCTCATTATCAGCGAATAGTTGAACAATTCAGTGATCTAGAATCTCAGAATGACTTATTATGAGATTGTAGCTCATTATCAACAAGCAGTTGACCGATTCAGTGATCTAGAACCTCAAAATAGCTTATTATGAGACTACAGCTCATTATCAGCAAACGGTTGACTGATTCAGCGATCTAGAACCTCAAAATGACTTGTTATGAGATTGTAGCTCATTATCAGTGAATGGTTGACCAATTTGGCAATCTAGAATCTCAGAACAGCTTCTTATGAGATTGTAGCTAATTATTAACGAACGGTTAACCGATTTAGAAATCTAGAACCTCAGAATGACTTGTTATGAGATTACAACTCATTATCAGTAAATAGTTGACCAATTTGGTGATCTAGAACCTCAGAATGGCTTGTTATAAGATTGTAGCTCATTATCAGTGAATGCTTGACCGATTTGACAATCTAGAACCTCAGAATGGCTTGTTATGAGATTACAGCTTGTTATCAGCAAATGGTTGACTGATTCAACGATCTAGAACCTCAGAATGACTTGTTATGATATTACAACTCATTATCAGTGAACCATTAACCAATTCAGTGGTTTAGAACCTCAGAATGGCTTGTTATAAGATTACAGCTTGTTATCAACAAATAGTTGATTGATTCAGTGATCTAGAACCTAAGAATGACTTATTTTAAGATTGTAGCTCATTATCAGCAAACGGTTGACTGATTCGGTGATGCAGAATCTTAGAATAACTTATTATGAGATTACAGCTCATTATCAGCAAATGGTTGACTGATTCGGCAATCTAGAACCTCAGAATGACTTGTTATAAGATTACAGCTCATTATCAGCAAACAGTTGACTTATTTGGTGATCTAGAACCTTAGAATGACTTGTTATGAGATTGTAGCTAATTATCAGTGAATGATTGACCGATTTGGTGATCTAGAATCTTAGAATGACTTGTTATGAGATTGTAGCTCATTATCAATGAACGGTTGACCGATTCGATGGTCTAGAACCTTAGAATGGCTTGTTATGAGATTACAACTCATTATCAGTAGATGGTTGACCAATTCGGTGATCTAGAACCTCAGAATGGCTTGTTATGAGATTGTACCTCATTATTAGCAAACAGTTGATCGATACGACAATCTAGAACATCAGAATGGCTTGTTATGAGATTATAGCTCATTATCGACAAATAATTGATCGATTCAGTGACTTGGAACCTCATAATGGCTTGTTATGAGATTACAGCTCATTATCAGTGAACAGTTGACCAATTTGGCAATCTAGAACTTCAAAATAGCTTGTTATGAGATTACAGCTCATTATCAAAAAATAGTTGACCGATTTAGTGATCTAAAATCATAAAATGCCTTGTTATGAGATTGTAGCTCATTATCAGTGAACAGTTGATCGATTTGGTGATCTAGAATCTCAGAATGACTTGTTATGAGACTACAACTCATTATCAGTGAAGGGTTGACCGATTCGGTGATCTAGAACTTCAAAACGGTTTGTTATGAGATTTTAGCTGATTATCAATAAATAGTTGACCAATTCGGCGATCTAGAACCTCAAAATGACTTGTTATGAGATTGTAGCTCATTATTAGTGAACGGTTGACCAATTTGGCAATCTAGAATCTTAAAAGGGCTTGTTATGAGATTATAGCTCATTATCAATAAACGATTGACCCATTCGGCTATCTAGAACCTCAGAATGGCTCGGTATGAAATTACAACTCATTAAAAGCAAATGATTGACCAATTAAGCGATCTAGAACCTAAGAATGGCTTGTTATTTGATTGTAGCTCATTATCAGTGAATGGTTGACTGATTCGGTAATCTAGAACCTCATAATGACTTGTTATGAGATTACAACTCATTATCAGCAAACAATTGACTGATTCGGTGACCTAGAACCTTAGAACAACTTGTTATGAGATTGTAGCTCATTATCAGCAAATGGTTGACTGATTTGTCGATCTAGAATTTTAGAATGGCTTGTTATGAGATTAGAGCTCATTATTAGTGAATGGGTGACCTATTCGACGATCTAGAACCTCATAACAGCTTATTATGAGAATACAACTCATTATCAACAAATGGTTGACCGATTCGGTGATTTAGAACCTCAGAATAAGTTGTTATGAGATTGTAGCTCATTATTAGTGAATGGTTGACTGATTTGGCGATCTGGAACCTTAGAATAGCTTGTTATGAGATTAAAGCTCATTATTAGCAAATAATTGATAGATTTGGTGATCTAGAACCTCAGAACGATAATGAGATTAAAAATCATTATCAATGAACAGTTGACCGATTCGACAATCTAAAATCTTAGAATGACTTTTTATGAGATTACAGCTCATTATCAACATACGGTTGACCGAATCGGTGATCTAGAACCTTAGAATGGCTTGTTATGAGATTACAGCTCATTATCAGCAAAGGCTTGACCAATTTAGCGATCTAGAATCTCAGAATGGCTTGTTATGAGATTATAGCTCATTATCAACGAATGGTTGACCAATTTGGTGATCTAGAACCTCAGAATAGCTTGTTATGAGATTATAGCTCATTATCAGCAAATAATTGACCGATTCGATAATCTAGAACCTCAAAATATCTTGTTATGAGATTAAAGCTCATTATTAGCAAATGGTTGATCGATTTGGCAATCTAGAACCTCAGAATGACTTGTTATAAGATTACAGCTCATTATCAGTGAATGGTTGACTTATTCAGCGATCTAGAATCTTAGAATGACTTGTTATGATATTACAGCTCATTATCAGTGATGGTTGACCGATTTGGTGATCTAAAACCTCATAATGGCTTGCTATGAGATTACAGCTCATTATCAGTGAACGGTTGACTAATTCGGTGATCTAGAATCTCAGACCAGCTTGTTAAGAGATTACAGCTCATTATCAGTGAATGGTTGACCAATTCGGCGATCTAGAACCTCAGAATGGCTTTTTATGAGATTACAACTCATTATTAGCAAATGGTTGACCAATTCAGCGATCTAGAACCTCAGAATGGCTTGTTATGAGATTACAGCTCATTATCAGTGAATAGTTGACCAATTTAGCGATCTAGAATCTTAGAATGACTTGTTATGAGATTATAGCTCATTATCAGTAAACGGGTGACCGATTCGGTGATCTAGAATCTCAGAATGACTTGTTATGAGATTGCAGCTCATTATCAGTAAACGATTGACCAATTTGATAATCTAGAACCTTAGAATGACTTGTTATGAGATTACAGCTCATTATCAGTGAACGGTTGACTGATTCGATAATCTAGAACCTCAGAATGGCTTGTTATGAGATTATAGCTCATTATCAGCAAACAGTTGACTAATTTGGCTATTTAGAACCTCAGAACAACTTGTTATGAGATTATAGCTCATTATCAGTGAATGGTTGATTGATTCAGCAATCTAGAACCTTAAAATGGCTTGTTATGAGATTACAACTCATTATCAGTGAATAGTTGACCGATTTAGCGTTCTAGAACCTTAGAATAACTTGTTATAAAATTATAGCTTATTATCAGTAAACGGTTGACCGATTTGGTGATCTAGAATCTCAGAATGGCTTGTTATGAGATTGTAGCTCATTATCAGTGAATGGTTGACTGATTTGGCGATCTAGAATCTCATAATGACTTCTTATCATATTATAGCTCATTATCAGTGAATAGTTGACCGATTCGGCAATCTAAAACCTCAGAATGTCTTGTTATGAGATTGCAGCTTATTAACAGTAAATGGTTGACCAATTCGGCGATCTAGAACCTCAGAATGACAATTTATGAGATTGTAGCTCATTATTAGTGAACATTTAACCGATTGAGTGATCTAGAACCTTAGAACGGCTTGTTGTGAGATTACAGCTCATTATCAGCAAACGGTTGAGCGATTCGGCGATCTAGAACCTCAAAATGGCTTGTTATGAGATTACAGTATGTTATCAATGAGTGATTGACCGATTCGGTGATCTAGAACCTTAGAATGACTCGTTATGAGATTACAGCTCATTATCACCAAATAGTTGACCGATTCAGCAATCTAGAATCTCAAAATGACTTGTTATGAGATTATAGCTCATTATCAGTGAATGGTTGACTGATTCAGAGATCTAGGACCTAAAAATGGCTTGTTATGAGATTATAGCTCATTATCAGCAAACGGTTGATCGATTTGGTGATCTAGAACCTCAGAATGACTTGTTATGAGATTGTAGCTCATTATCAGTGAACGGTTGACCGATTTGGCAATCTAGTATCTTAGAATGGCTTGTTATGAGACTGTAGCTCGTTATCAGTGAACGGTTGACGCATTCGATGATGTAGAACCTCAGAATGGCTTATTATGAGATTACAGCTCATTATTAGCAAACGGTTGATCGAGTCGGTGATCTAGAACCTTAGAATAGATTTTTATGAGATTATAGCTCATTATCAGCAAATGATTGACCAATTCAATGATCTAGAACCTCACAATGGATTGTTATTAGATTACAGCTCATTATCAGCAAACAGTTGACCGATTCAGTGATCTAGAACCTTAGAATGGCTTGTTATGAGATTATAGCTCATTATCAGCAAACGGTTGACTGATTTGGTGATCTAGAACCTCAGAACGGCTTGTTATAAGATTACAGCTCATTATCAGCAAATGATTGACCAATTTGGTGGTCTAGAACCTCAGAACGGCTTGTTATGAGATTACAGCTCATTATAAGCAAATGGTTGACCGATTTAGTGATCTAGAACCTCAGAACAGCTTGTTATGAGATTACAGCTCATTATCAGCAAATGGTTGACCGATTTGGTGATCTAGAACCTCAAAATGGCTTGTTATGAGATTACAGCTCATTATCACCAAACGATTTACCGATTTGGTGATCTAAAACCTCATAATGACTTGTTCTGAGATTATAGCTCATTATCAATGAAAGGTTGACCGATTTGGCGATCTAGAATCTCAAAATGACTTGTTATGAGATTATAGCTCATTATCAGTGAATGATTGACTGATTCGGTGATATAGAACCTCAAAATGGCTTGTTATGAGATTACAGCTCATTATCAGCAAACAGTTGACCGATTCGGTGATCTAGAACCTCAGAATGACTTGTTATGAGATTATAGCTCATTATCAATGAATGGTTGATCGATTCGGTAATCTAGAATCTCAGAAAAACTTGTTATGAGATTGTAGCTCATTATCAGCAAATGGTTGACCGATTTGGTGATATATAATGTTAGAATGGCTTGTTATAAGATTACAGCTCATTATCAATAAATAGTTGACCAATTCAGCGATCTAAAACCTCAGAACAGCTTGTTATGAGATTGTAGCTCATTATCAGTGAATAGTTGACCGATTTGGTGATCTAAAACCTCAGAACCGCTTGTTATGAGATTACAACTCATTATCAGCAAACAGTTGATGAATTTGGTGATCTAGAACCTCAGAATGGCTTATAATGAGATTGTAGCTCATTATCAGTGAATGGTTGACCAATTTGGTGATATAGAATTTCAGAATGGATTGTTATGAGATTGTAGCTCATTATCAGCAAACGGTTGACCCATTCAGCTATCTAGAACCTTAGAATGGCTTGTTATGAGATTACAGCTCATTATCAGCAAATGGTTGACCAATTTAGCGATCTAGAACTTAAGAACAACTCATTATGAGATTAGAGCTCATTATCAGTGAACGGTTGACTGATTCAGCAATCTAAAACCTCAGAATGGCTTATTATGAGATTACAACTTATTATCAACAAATGGTTGATCGATTCGGCGATCTAGAACCTCAGAACGACTTGTTTTGAGATTGTAGCTCATTATCAGCGAATGGTTGACCAATTCAGCTATATAGAACCTCAGAAAGGCTTATTATGAGATTACAGCTCATTATTAACAAATAGTTGATTGATTGTGTGATCTAGAAACTCATATCAATAATGAGATTAAAACTTATTATCAGTGAACAGTTGACCAATTTGGTAATCTAGAATCTCAGAATGACTTTTTATGAGATTATAGCTCATTATCAACGTCCGATAGACTAATTCAGTGATCTAGGACCTCAGAATGTCTTGTTATGAGGTTACAGCTTATTATCAACAAATGGTTGACCGATTCGGTGATCTAGAATCTTAGAATAGCTTATTATGAGTTTGTAGCTCATTATCAGTGAATGATTGACCGATTTGGTGATCTAGAACCTCAAAATAGCTTGTTATAAGATTATGGCTCATTATCAAAAAAATGGTTGACTGTGTATGTGATAAGAATCTACCTGCAAGAGACAACCCTAAAACATGCAAACCATTAAGATTAGCCAATAAAGCAATAAAATTCAAACAAGGGTTAGCACATTCAAATGGAATCCCAAAACAAGAAGTTTAAACCACAACCTCCGATGAGCTTGAACAAGGGCACCCAATGCCTTGTTGATGTGCTCTTAGAGATGGATGTGGGTGTGCTCTCCCAACACAATACTAAATCCCACTAATGATTTCAAATGCACAGTAATGGAGGGAAAAGCTTCAAGAAAAAGTATGAAGAACTTGTCTCAAAATCTCTCACAAATGATGAATGTAGATGCAATATTTAATCTAAGATTGATATGAGAGATGGTTGCAACTATCTAAGATTCATTCCATTATCCTAGCATGTAATTTCTAGATTCAAATATCAAATA
>MU223495.1:449604-480891 GCA_018584345.1 Thuja plicata
AAATGAATCATATTTAATTAAATAAATTTAACTAAATAGATAGAAGAATATAACAGATATAATTAATTAAAATTAATTATAGTGCTATGGGAATATTAATTAAATTAATATAAGGACGATTTTGGACGTCTACAGACTGATTCGATGATCTAGAACCTCAGAATGGCTTGTTATGAGATTATCGCTCATTATCAGCAAATGGTTGACTGATTTGGTGATCTAGAACCTCAGAATGGCTTATTATGAGATTGTAGCTCATTATCAGTGAACGGTTGACCGATTCACCGATCTACAATCTTAGACCAGCTTGTTATGAGATTATAGCTCGTTATCAGCAAATTTTTGACTAATTCAGTGATCTAGAACCTCAAAACAGCTTGTTATGAGATTACAGCTCAATATTAGTGAATGGTTGACTGATTCAATGATCTACAATCTCAGACTGGCTTGTTATGAGATTATAGCTCATTATTAGTGAACGGTTGACCGATTCGACGATCTATAACCTCAAAATGGCTTGTTATGATATTACAGCTCATTATTAGCAAATGGTTGACCGATTTGGTGATCTTGAATCTCATAATGGCTTGTTATGAGATTACAACTCATTATCAGCAAACAGTTGACCGATTCAACGATCTAGAACCTCAAAATAGTTTGTTATGAGATTATAGCTCATTATCAGTGAACGGTTGACCGATTTGGTGATCTAAAATCTCAGAATGGCTTGTTATGATATTACAGCTCATTATCAACAAATGGTTGACTGATTTGGCGATCTAGAACCTCAGAATGGCTTTTTATGAGATTACAACTCATTATTAGCAAACGGTTGACCGATTCGGCGATCTAGAACCTCAGAACAGCTTGTTATGAGATTACAACTCATTATTAGAAAATGGTTGACCGATTCAGTGATCTTGAACCTCAAGATGGCTTGTTATGAGATTACAGCTCATCATCAACAAATGGTTGACCCATTCAGTGATCTAGAACTTCAGCATGACTTGTTATGAAATTATAGCTCATTATCAGTGAATGGTCGACTAATTCAATGATCTAGAATCTCAAAATGGCTTGTTATGAGAATGTTGCTCATTATCACTGAATGGTTGACTGATTTAGTGATCTAGAATCTTAGAATGGTTTGTTATGAGATTACAGCTCATTATCAGTGAATAGTTGACTGATTCGATGATCTAGAACCTTAAAATGGCTTGTTATGAGATTACAGCTCATTATCAACAAATGGTTGACCAATTTGGTGATCTAGAACCTTAGAATGGCTATTTATGAGATTATAGCTCATTATCAATGAACAGTTGACCGATTCAGTAATCTAGAACCTCAGAACGGCTTGTTATGAGATTGTAGCTCATTATCAGCAAACGGTTAATCGATTCGGTGATTTAGAACCTCAGAATGACTTATTATGAGATTACAGCTCATTATCAGCGAGCGGTTCACCGATTCGGTAATCTAGGACCTCAGTACAGCTTGTTATGAGATTATAGCTCATTATCAGCAAATGGTTGACTAATTTGGCGATCTAGAAATTCAGAATGACTTGTTATGAGATTGTAGCTCATTAGCAGTGAAAAATTGTCTGATTTGGAAATTGAGAATCTCATAATGGCTTGTTATGAGATTGTAGCTTATTATGAGTGAACAGTTGACCAATTCGGCTTTCTAGAATGTCAAAATGACTTGTTATGAGATTACAACTCATTATCAGCAAATGATTGACCGATTTGGTGATCTAAAACTTTAGAATGGCTTGTTATGAAATTATAGCTCATTATCAGCAAATGGTTGACCGATTCGGTGATCTAAAAACTTAGAATGACTTGTTATATGATTATAGCTCATTATCAGCAAATGGTTGACTGATTCAGTAATCTAGAACCTCAGAATGACTTGTTATGAGATTGTAACTCATTATCACTGAACGGTTGACCGATTCAGCTATCTAGAATCTCAAAATGACTTGTTATGAGATTATAGCTCATTATTAGCAAATGGTTGACCGATTTGGCGATCTAAAACCTCAAAATGGCTTGTTATGAGATTATAGCTCATTATCAGCAAAAGGTTGACCGATTTGGTGATCTAGAAACTCAGAATGACTTGTTATGAGATTTTAGCTCATTATCAATGAATGGTTGACCGATTCGGCGATCTAGTATCTCAGAATGGCTTCTTATGAGATTATAGCTCATTATCAACAAATGGTTGACCGATTCGGTGATCTAGAACCTCAGAATGGCTTCTTATGAGATTATAGCTCATTATCAACAAACAGTTGACCGATTCAGTGATCTAAAACCTTAGAACAACTTTTTATGAGATTGTAGCTCATTATCAACAAATGACTGACCGATTCAGCGATCTAAAACCTCAAAATGGCTTGTTATGAGATTACAGCTCATTATCAGCAAACGGCTGACTGATTCGGTGATCTAGAACCTTAGAATGACTTGTTATGAGATTACAGCTCATTATCAACAAACGGTTGATCGAGTCGGTGATCTAGAACCTTAGAATGGCTTGTTATGAGATTATAGCTTATTATCAGTGAATGTTTGACCGATTCGGCGATCTAGAACCTTAGAATGGCTTGTTATGAGATTACAGCTCATTATCAGCAAATAGTTGACCGATTCAAAGATGTAGAACCTGAGAATGACTTGTTATGAGATTGTAGCTCATTATCAGTAAACGGTTGATCGAGTCAGTGAACTAAAACCTTAGAATGACTTGTTATGAGATTATAGCTCATTATCAATGAACGGTTGACTGATTCAGCAATCTAGAACCTTAGAATGGCTTGTTATGAGATTACAGGTCATTGTCAGTAAACGGTTGATCGATTCAGTGATCTAGAACCTTAGAATGGCTTGTTATGAGATTACAGCTCATTATCAGTGAATGGTTGATCGATTTAGTGATCTAGAACCTCAGAATGGCTTGTTATGAGATTAAAGCTCATTATCAGTGAATGGTTGACCGATTTGGCGATCTAGAATCTTAGAATGGCTTGTTATTAGATTATAACTCATTATCAGCAAACGATTGATCGATTCAATGATCTAAAACCTCAGAATGGCTTGTTATGAGATTACAACTCATTATCAGTGAATAGTTGACCAATTCGGTGATCTAGAATCTCAGAATGGCTTGTTATGACATTATAGCTTATTATCAACAAATGATTGACCTATTCAATGATCTAGAACCTTAGAATAGCTTATTATGATATTACAGCTTATTATCAGCAAATGGTTGACTGATTCGGCGATCTAGAACCTCAGAATGGCTTGTTATAAAATTATAACTCATTATCAGTGAATAGTTGACCGATTCGATGATCTAGAATCTCAAAATGGCTTGTTATGAGATTGTAGCTCGTTTTCAGCAAACAATTGACCAATTCAGTAATCTGGAACCTCAGAATGTCTTGTTATGAGATTACAGCTCATTATCAACAAACGGTTGACCGATTCAGCGATCTAGAACTTCAGAATGGCTTGTTATGAAATTATAACTCACTATAAGTGAACGGTTGACTGATTTGTCGATCTAGAATCTCAGAATGGCTTGTTATGAGATTGTAGCTCATTATCATTGAATGGTTGACCGATTTAGCGATCTAAAATCTTAGAATAGCTTGTTATGAGATTGCACCCCATTATCAGCAAATGGTTAACCGATTTGGCGATGTGGAACCTCAGAATGACTTGTTATGAGATTATAGCTCATTATCAACAAACGATTGACTTATTCAGTGATCTAGAACCTCAAAATGGCTTGTTATGAGATTATAGCTCATTATCAGAAAATGGTTGGCCGATTTGGGGATCTAGAACCTTAGCATAGCTTGTTATGAGATTACAGGTCATTATCAGCAAATGGTTGACCGATTCAGAGATCTAGAACCTCAAAATGGCTTGTTATGAGATTACAACTCATTAGCAATGAATGGTTGACCGATTTGGTGATCTAGAACCTCAGAATAGCTTGTTATGAGATTATAGCTCATTATCAGTGAATGGTTGACCAAGTCAGTGATCTAGAACCTCAGAATAGCTTGTTGTGAGATTATAACTCATTATCAGCAAATGGTTAACCGATTTGGCAATTTAAAACTTTAGAATGACTTGTTATGAGATTGTAGCTCATTATCAGCAATTGGTTGACCGATTCAACGATCTAGAATCTTAGAATGGCTTGTTATGAGATTACAGCTCATTATCATTGAACGGTTGACCGATTCGGTGATCTAGAATCTTAGAATGGCTTGTTATGAAACTACAGCTCATTATCAGCAAATGGTTTACCAATTCAGCGATCTAGAATCTTAGAATGGCTTGTTATGAGATTATAGCGAATGGTTGACCGATTCGGTGATCTAGAACCTCAGAATGGCTTGTTATGAGATTATAGCTCATTATTAGCAAACGGTTGACTGATTCGATGATCTAGAACCTTAAAATGACTTACTATGAGATTGTATCTCATTATCAGTGAATGGTTGACCGATTTGGCGATCTAGAATCTCAAAATGGCTTATTATCATATTTTAGCTCATTATCAATAAACAATTGACCAATTCAGTGATCTAGAACCTCAGAACTACTTGTTATGAGATTACAGTTCATTATCAGTAGATAGTTGACCGATTCGGTCATCTAGAACATCAGAACAGGTTTTTATGAGATTATAGCTCATTATCAGTAAATGGTTGACCGATTCAGCGATCTAGAACCTTAGAATGGCTTGATATGAGATTACAGCTCATTATCAATGAACGGTTGACCGATTCTATGAACTAGAACCTCAGAATAGCTTGTTATGAGATTATAGCTCATTATTAGAAAATAGTTGACCGATTCGGCGATCTAGAATCTCAGAATCACTTATTATGAGACTATAACTTATTATCAATGAATAGTTGACCGATTTGGTGATCTAGAAGCTCAGAACAACTTGTTATGAGATTATAGCTCATTATCAACAAATAGTTGACTGATTCGGTGATCTAGAACCTAAGAATGACTTGTTATGAGATTGTAGCTCATTATGAGTGAATGGTTGACCAATTCAGCGATCTAGAATCTTAGAACGGCTTGTTATGAGATTGTAGCTCATTATTAGTGAATAGTTGACCGATTTGGCTATCTAGAACCTCAGAACGGCTTGTTATGAGATTACAACTCATTATCAACAAACGGTTGACCGATTCAGCAATCTAAAACTTATCAATGACTTGTTATGAGATTGTAGCTCATTATCAATGAATTGTTGACCCATTAGCGATCTAGAACCTCAGAATGACTTGTTATGAGATTACAGCTCATTATCAGCAAATAGTTGATTGATTCGGTGATCCAGAACCTCAAAATGACTTGTTATGAGATTGTAGCTCATTATTAGTGAATTATTGACTGATTCGGCGATCTAAAATCTCAGAATGGGTTGTTATGAGATTATAGCTCATTATCAGTGAACGGTTGACCAATTCAGCAATCTAAAACCTCAGAATGGCTTTTTATGAGATTACAGCTCATTATCAGCAAATAATTGACTGATTCGGTGATCTAGAACCTTAGAATGGCTTGTTATGAGATTGTAGCTCATTATTAGTGAACGGTTGACCGATTCAGCAATCTAGAACCCCAGAACGACTTGTTATGAGATTACAGATCATTATCAGTAAATGGTTGAATGATTCAGCAATCTAGAACCTCAGAATGGCTTGTTATGAGATTATAGCTCATTATCAGTGAATGATTGACCGATTCGGTGATCTAGAACCTCAGAATGGATTGTTATTAGATTATAGCTCATTATCAGCAAATGGTTGATCGATTCAGTGATCTAGAACCTCTGAATGACTTATTATGAGATTGTAGCTCATTAGCAATGAACGGTTGTCTGACTCAGAAATTTAGAATCTCAGAATGGCTTGTTAAGGGATTGTAGCTCATTATCAGCGAACGGTTGAGTGATTTGGCTATCTAGATCCTCAAAATAGCTTGTTATGAGATTACAACTCATTATCAGCAAACGGTTAATCGATTTGGTGATCTAGAACCTCAAAATATCTTGTTATGAGATTGTAGCTCTTTATCAGTGAATTCTTCACCGATTCAGTGATCTAGAATCTTAGAACAGGTTGTAATGAGATTAAAGCTCATTATCAGCAAACGGTTGACCAATTTGGCGATCTAGAACCTTAGAATGGCTTGTTATGATATTACAACTCATTATTAGTGAACGGTTGACCGATTTGGTGATCTAGAACCTCAGAACGGCTTGTTATGAGATTATAGCTCATTATCAGCAAATGGTTGGCCGATTCAGTGATCTAGAACCTCAGAATGACTTGTTATGAGATTGTAGCTCATTATCAGAAAATAGTTGACCAATTCAGCAATCTAGAACCTCAGAATGGCTTTTTATGAGATTACAGCTCATTATCAGCAAACGGTTGAGTGATTTGGTGATCTAGAACCTTAGAATGGCTTGTTATGACATTACAACTCATTATCAGTGAACGGTTGACCGATTCAGTGATCTAAAACCTCATAATGGCTTGTTATGAGATTATAGCTCACTATCAGCAAATGGTTGACCAATTTGGTGATCTAGAACCTTAGAATGACTTGTTATAAGATTGTAGCTCATTATCAATGAACAGTTGTCCAATTCAACAATCTAGAATCTTAGAATAACTTGTTATGAGATTACAGCTCATTATTAGTGAACAATTGATTGATTCAGAGATCTAGAACCTCAAAATGGCTTGTTATGAGATTATAGCTCATTATCAGCAAACTAATTTGGCGATCTAGAACCTCAAAATGACTTGTTATAAGATTGTAGCTCATTATCATTGAACGGTTGAACAATTCAATGATCTAGAATCTCAGAACAACTTGTTATGAGATTATAGCTCATTATCAGTGAGCAGTTGACCGATTCGGCGATCTAGAACCTCAAAACAGCTTGTTATGATATTACAGCTCATTATAAGGAAATGGTCGACTAATTCAGCAATCTAGAACTTCAGAATGAATTGTTATGAGATTGTAACTCATTATCAGAGAATGGTTGACCGATTCAGTGATCTAGAATCTCAGAACAGCTTGTTATGAGATTGTAGCTTATTATTAGCAAATGGTTGACTGATTTGGTGATCTAGAACCTCAGAATGACTTGTTATGAGATTACAGCTCATTATCAACAAATGGTTGACTGATTTGGTGATCTAGAACCTCAGAATAGCTTGTTATGAGATTATAGCTCATTATCAGCAAATGGTTGACCGATTTGGTGATCTAGAAGCTCAGAATAGCTTGTTATGATATTACAGCTCATTATTAGCAAATGGTTGATAGATTCAGTGATCTAGAACCTCAAAATGACTTGTTATGATATTACAGCTCATTATCAGTGAATCGTTGACTGATTCAGTGGTCTAGAACCTCAGAATGGCTTGTTATGAGATTATAGCTCATTATCAGCAAATGGTTGACCGATTCGGTGATCTAGAACCTCAGAATGACTTGTTATGAGATTATAGCTCATTATTATCGAACGGTAGACTGATTCATCAATCTAGAATCTTAGAATGACTTGTTATGAGATTACAACTCATTATCAACAAACAGTTGACTAATTTGGCAATCTAAAACCTCATAATGACTTGTTATGAGATTACAGCTCATTATCAGCAAATGATTTACTGATTCAGTGATCTACAACCTTAGAATGACTTGTTATGAGATTATAGCTAATTATCAGTGAATGGTTGACTAATTTGGTGATCTAGAATCTCAGAATGACTTGTTATGAGATTGTAACTCGTTATCAGTGAACGGTTGACTGATTCGGTGATCTAGAACCTCAAAACAGCTTGTTATGAGATTACAACTCATTATCAGTAGATGGTTGACCGATTTGGTTATCTAAAACCTCATAATGGCTTGTTATGAGATTGTAGCTCATTATTAGTGAATGATTGATTTATACAATGATCTAGAATATCAGAATGGCTTATTATGAGATTATAGCTCATTATCAGCAAATGGTTGACCGATTAGGCGATCTAGAACCTCAGAATGGCTTGTTATAATATTACAGCTCATTATCAGCAAATGGTTGACCGATTCAGTGATCTAGAACCTTAGAATAGCTTATTATGAGATTAGAGCTCATTATCAGCAAATGGTTAACCGATTCGGCGATCTAGAATCTTAGAATGTCTTGTTATGAGATTATAGCTCATTATCAGTGAACGGTTGACCGATTTGTTGATCTAGAATCTCAGAATGACTTGTTATGAGACTATAACTCATTATCAGTAAACGGTTGACTGATTTGGTGATCTAGAACCTTAGAATGGTTTGTTATGACATTACAACTCGTTATCAGCAAATAGTTGACCGATTTGGTGATCTAGAACCTCAGAATGACTTGTTATGAGATTGTAGCTCATTATCAGTGAACGGTTGACTAATTTGGTGATCTAGAATCTCAGAATGGCTTGTTATGAGATTGTAGCTCATTATAGGTGAACAATTGACCCATTCGGCTATCTAGAATCTTAGAATGGCTTGCTATGAGATTACAACGCATTATCAGCAAACGGTTGACCAATTCGGCAATCTAGAACCTCAAAATAGCTTGTTATGAGATTGTAGCTCATTATCAGCGAATGGTTGACCAATTCAGAAATCTAGAACCTCAAAATGACTTGTTATGAGATTGTAACTCATTATCAACAAATAATTGACTCATTCGGTGATCTAGAACCTTAGAATGACTTGTTATGAGATTGTAGCTCATTATCAGCAAATGGTTGACTGATTCATCGATCTAGAATCTCAGAATGGCTTGTTATGAGATTAGAGCATATTATCAGTGAACGATTGACTGATTCGACAATCTAGAACCTCAGAATGGCTTATTATGATATTACAGCTCATTATCAATTAATAGTTGAACAATTTGGTGATCTAAAACTTCAGAATGGCTTGTTATGAGATTGTAGCTCATTATCAGTGAACGGTTGACCGATTTGGCGATCTAGAATCTCAAAATGGCTTAATATGAGATTACAGCTCATTATCAGGAAATGGTTGACCGATTCGGTGATCTAGAACCGCAGAATGGCTTGTTATGAGATTATAGCTCATTATCAGCAAACGGTTGACTGATTCAGCAATCTAGAATCTCAGAATGACTTGTTATGAGATTGTGGCTCATTATCAGCGAATGGTTGACCGATTCAGCAATCTAGAACCTTAAAATGGCTTGTTATGAGATTACAGCTCATTATCAGCAAATGGTTGAGTGATTCGGTGATCTAGAACCTTAGAATGGCTCGTTATGACATTACAGCTCATTATCAGTGAACGATTGACCGATTCGATGATCTAGAGCCTTAGAACAACTTGTTATGACATTACAGCTCATTATCAATAAATGGTTGACTAATTGGGTGATCTAGAACCTCAGAATGACTTGTTATAAGATTGTAGCTCATTATCAGAGAACGGTTGACCAATTCAGTGATCTAGAATCTCAGAATAACTTGTTATGAGATTACAGCTCATTATCAGCGAATGATTGATGGATTCAGCAATTTAGAACCTCAAAACGGCTTGTTATGAGATTATAGCTCATTATCAGCAAACCAATTTGGTGATCTAGAACCTCATAATGACTTGTTATGAGATTGTAGCTCATTATCAGTGAACGGTTGAACAATTCAGCGATCTAGAATTTGAGAATGGCTTGTTATGAGATTGTGGCTCATTATCAGCGATCGGTTGACCAATTTAGCAATCTAGAATCTCAGAATGACTTGTTATGAGATTGTGGCTCATTATCAGTGAACGGTTGACTGATTCAGATTATCTAGAACCTCAGAATGGCTTGTTATGAGATTATAGCTCATTATCAGCAAATGGTTGAGTGATTCAGTGATATATCACCTCAGAATGGCTTGTTATGACATTACAACTCATTATTAGTGAACGGTTGACCAATTTGATGATCTAGAACCTCAGAATAGCTTGTTATGACATTACAGCTCATTATCAACAAATGGTTGACTGATTCAGTGATCTAGAACCTCAGAATGACTTGTTATGAGATTATAGCTCATTATCAGCGAATAGTTGACCGATTTAGTGATCTAGAATCTTAGAATAACTTGTTATGAGATTACAGGTCATTATCAGTGAACAGTTGATCGATTCAGTGATCTAGAACCTTAGAATAGCTTGTTATGAGATTACAACTCATTATCAGCAAACCAATTTGCTGATCTAGAACCTCAGAATTACTTGTTATGAGATTGTAGCTCATTATCAGTGAATGATTGAACAATTCAGCGATCTAGAATCTCAGAAGGGCTTGTTATGAGATTGTAGCTCATTATCAGCGAGTGGTTGACCAATTCAGTGATCTAGAACCTCAGAACGGCTTGTTATGAGATTACAGCTCATTATCAGCAAATGGTTGATTGATTCAATAATCTAGAACCTCAGAATGACTTGTTATGAGATTGTAGCTTATTATCAACGAATGGTTGACCGATTCGGTGATCTAAAATCTCAGAACAACTTGTTATGAGATTGTAGCTTATTATTAGCAAATGGTTGACTGATTTGATGATTTAGAACCTCAGAATGACTTGTTATGAGATTACAGCTCATTACCAGCAAATGGTTGATGAATTTGGTTATCTAGAACCTCAGAATAGCTTGTTATGAGATTGTAGCTCATTATCAGCTAATGGTTGACCGATTTGGTGATCTAGAACCTCAAAATAGCTTGTTATGATATTACAGCTCATTATTAGCAAAAAGTTGATAGATTCAGTGATCTAGAACCTTAGAATAGCTTATTATGATATTACAACTCATTATCAGTGAACTGTTGATCGATTTGGTGGTCTAAAACCTCAGAATGGCTTGTTATGAGATTACAGCTCATTATTAGCAAATGGTTGACCGATTCAGTGATCTAGAAACTCAGAATGACTTGTTATAAGATTGTAGCTCATTATCAATGAATGGTTGAATGATTCGGCGATCTAGAATCTTAGAATGACTTGTTATGAGATTACAACTCATTATCAGAAAATGGTTGACCAATTCGGCAATCTAGAACCTCAGAATAAATTTTTATGAGATTATAGCTCATTATCAGCAAATGGTTGACCGATTCAATGATCTAGAACCTCAGAATGACTTGTTATGAGATTGTAGCTAATTATCAGTGAACGGTTGACCGATTTGGTGATCTAAAATCTTAGAATGACATGTTATGAGATTGTAGCTCATTATCAGTGAATAATTGACTGATTCGGTGATCTAGAACCTTAGAACAACTTGTTATGAGATTATAGCTCATTATCACTAGATGGTTGACTGATTCGGTGATCTAGAACCTCAAAATGGCTTGTTATGAGATTGTAGCTCATTATTAGCGAATAGTTGATCAATACAGTGATCTAGAATATCAGAATGGCTTGTTATGAGATTACAGCTCATTATCAGCAAATGGTTGACCAATTCAGTGATCTAGAATCTTAGAATGGCTTATTATGAGATTACAGCTCATTATCAGTGAACGGTTGATTGATTCGGCGATCTAGAACCTCAGAATAGCTTGTTATGAGATTACAGCTCATTATCAATAAATGGTTGACTGATTCGGCGATCTAGAACCTCAGAATGTCTTGTTATGAGATTGTAGCTCATTATTAGTAAACAGTTGACCAATTCGATGATCTAGAATCTTAGAATTACTTGTTATGAGACTACAGCTCATTATCAATGAACGGTTGACCGATTCAGCAATTTAGAACCTCAGAATGGTTTGTTATGAGATTACAACTCATTATCAGCAAATTGTCAACTGATTCAGTGATATAGAACCTCAGAATGACTTTTTATGAGATTATAGCTCATTATTTGTAAATAGTTGACCAATTTGGTGATCTAGAATCTCAGAATAGCTTGTTATGAGATTGTAGCCCATTATCAGCGAACAGTTGACCCATTCGGCTATCTAGAACCTCAAAATGGCTTGTTATGAGATTACAGCTCATTATCAGCAAACAGTTGACCGATTCAGTGATCTAGAACCTCAGAATGGCTTGTTATGAGATTATAGCTCATTATCAGCAAATAGTTGACCGATTCAGAGATCTAGAACCTCAGAATGGCTTGTTATGAGATTATAGCTTATTATCAGCAAATGGTTGACCGATTCGGCGATCTAGAACCTCAAAATGACTTATTATGATATTATAGCTCATTATCAGCAAATGGTTGACTGATTCGGTAATCTAGAACCTCAAAATGGCTTGTTATGAGATTATAGCTCATTATCAGTGAACGGTTGACCGATTCGGTGATCTAGAATCTTAGACTAGCTTGTTATGAGATTACAGCTCATTATCAGTGAATGGTTGACCGATTCGGCGATCTAGAAGCTCAGAATGGCTTGTTATGAGATTATAGCTTATTATGAGCAAATGGTTGACCGATTCAGCGATCTAGAAGCTCAGAACAACTTGTTATGAGATTACAGCTCATTATCAACAAACAGTTGATCGATTCAGTGATCTAGAATCATAGAATGACTTGTTATGAGATTATAGCTCATTATCAATGAATGGCTTACCGATTCAGTGATCTAAAATCTTAGAATGACTTGTTATGAGATTGCAGCTCATTATCAGGAAACAGTTGACCGACTCATTTATCTATAACCTCAGAATGACTTATTATGAGATTACAGCTCATTATTAGTGAACGGTTGACCGATTCGGTGATCTAGAACCTTAGAATGGCTTGTTATGAGATTACAGCTCATTATCAGCAAATGGTTGACCGATTCGGTGATCTAGAACCTCAGACTAGATTGTTATGATATTATAGCTCATTATCAGCAAACGGTTGACTGATTTGGCGATCTAGAACCCCAAAATAGCTAGTTATGAGATTACAACTCATTATCAGTGAATGGTTGACCGATTCGGCGATCTACAATATTAGAATAGCTTGTTATGAGATTACAGCTCATTATCAGCAAACAGTTGACCGATTCAGTGATCTAGAACCTTAAAATGGCTTGTTATAAGATTACAACTCATTATTAGTGAACGATTGACCGATTTGGCAATCTAGAATCTCAGAGTGGCTTGTTATGAGATTACAACTCATTATCAGCAAATAGTTGACCAATTTGGCAATCTAGAACCTCAGAATAGCTTGTTATGAGATTATAGATCATTATCAGCAAATGATTGACCGATTCGGCGATCTGAAACCACAGAATGGCTTGTCATGAGATTACAACTCATTATCAGTGAACAGTTGACCGATTCAACGATCTAGAATCTCAGAATGGCTTGTTATGAGATTACAGCTCATTATCAGCAAACGGTTGACCGATTCGATGATCTAGAACCTCAGAATGGCTTGTTATGATATTATAGCTCATTATCAGAAAATAGTTGACCGATTCAGTGATCTAGAACCTCAGAAGGACTTGTTATGAGATTACAGCTCATTATCAACAAATAGTTGACTGATTCGGTGATCTGGAACCTCAGAGTGGCTTGTTATGAGATTACAGCTCATTATCAGTGAATGGTTGACAGATTCAGTTATCTAGAACCTCAGAATAGCTTGTTATGAGATTACAGCTCATTATCAGCAAATAGTTGACCAATTCAATGATCTAGAACCTCAGAATGACTTGTTATGAGATTGTAGCTCATTATCAGGGAATGGTTGACCAATTCGGTGATCTAAAAACTTAGAATGACTTGTTATGAGATTATAGCTCATTATCAGCAAATGGTTGACCAATTCGGTGATCTAGAACCTCAGAACAGCTTGTTATGAGATTATAGCTCATTATCAGTAAATGGTTGACCGATTCGGTGATCTAAAACCTTAGAATGGCTATTTATAAGATTGTAGCCCATTATCAGTGAACAGTTGACTGATTCAGTGATCTAGAACCTCATAATGGCTTGTTATGAGATTACAGCTCATTATCGGCAAACAGTTGACCGATTCGGCGATCTAGAACCTCATAATGTCTTGTTATAAAATTACAGTTCATTATCAACGAGCGGTTGATCGATTCAGCGATCTAGAACCTCAGTACAATTTGTTATGAGATTGTAGCTCATTATTAGCAAACGGTTGACCGATTCGGTGATCTAGAACTTCAAAATAAGTTGTTATGATATTGTAGCTCATTATCAGAGAATGGTTGACTGATTCAGTGATCTAAAAACTCAGAATGACTTTTTATGAGATTATAGCTCATTATCAGCAAATGGTTGACCGATTCAGCAATCTGAAACCTCACAATGACTTGTTATGAGATTGTAGCTCATTATCACCTAACGGTTGACCGATTCAGCGATCTAGAATCTTAAAATGACTTGTTATGAGATTATAGCTCATTATCACCGAATGGTTGACTGATTTACCGATCTAGAACCTCAAAATTGCTTGTTATGAGATTATAGCTCATTATCAGCAAATGATTGACTGATTCAGTGATCTAGAACCTAAAAATGACTTGTTATGAGATTGTAGCTCATTATCAGTGAATGGTTGATCAATTAAAAGATCTAGTATCTCAGAATGGCTTGTTATGAGATTGTAGCTCATTATCAACGAACGGTTGACTGATTCAGTGATCTAGAACCTTAGAATGGCTTGTTATGAGATTACAACACATTATCAGCAAACAGTTGACCGATTCGACAATCTAGAACCTTAGAATGACATTTTATGAGATTGTAGGTCATTATAACCAAATGATTGACCAATTCAGCAATCTAAAACCTTAGAATAGCTTTTTATGAGATTACAGCTCATTATCAGCAAATGGTTGACTGATTCGGTGATCTAGAACCTCAGAATGGCTTGTTATGAGATTACAGCTCATTATTAGTAACAGTTGACCGATTCAGTAATCTAAAACCTCAGAATGACTTGTTATGAGATCACAGCTCATTATCAGCGAACGGTTGACCAATTCAATGATCTAGAACCTTAGAATGGCTGCTTATGAGATTACAGCTCATTATCAACAAATAGTTGACTAATTTAGTGATCTAGAGCCTCTGAATGACTTGTTATGAGATTATAGCTCATTATCAGCGAACGATTGACCGAGTCGGTGATCTAGAACCTCCGAATGACTTATTATGAGATTACAACTCATTATCAGTGAACAGTTGACCGATTCAGCGATCTAGAACCTTAGAATGGCTTGTTATGAGATTACAGCTCATTATAAGCAAACAGTTGACCAATTCAGCGATCGAGAACCTCAAAACAACTTGTTATGAGATTATAGCTCATTATCAATAAATGGTTGATTGATTTTGCGATCTAAAACCTCAGAATGACTTGTTATGAGATTGTAGCTCATTATCAATGAACGGTTGATCGATTCAGTGATCTAGAATCTTAGAACAGCTTGTTATGAGATTGTAGCTCATTATCAACAAATGGTTGACCAATTCTGTGATCTATAACATCAGAATAGCTTGTTATGAGATTGTAGCTCATTATCAGAGAATGGTTGATCGATTTAGCAATCTAGAACCTCAGAATAATATGTTATGAGATTGTAGCTCATTATCACCAAACGGTTGACCGATTCAGCAATCTAGAATCTCAAAATGACTTGTTATGAGATTATAGCTCATTATTGGCAAACTGTCGACCGATTCAGTGATTTAGAACCTCAAAATAGCTTGTTATGAGATTACAGCTCATTTTAGCAAACGGTTGACTGATTCAGTGATCTAGATCCTCAGAATGACTTATTATGAGATTGTAGCTCATTATCAGTGAATGGTTGACTGATTCGGTGATCTAGTATCTCATAATGGCTTGTTATGAGATTGTAGCTCATTATCAATGAACAGTTGACCGATTTAGTGATCTAGAACCTCAGAATGACTTTTTATGAGATTATAGCTCATTATCAGCAAACAGTTAACCGATTTGGTGATCTAGAACCTCAGAATGGATTTTTATGAGATTGTACCTCATTATCAGCAAATGATTGACTGAGTCAGTGATCTGGAACCTTAGAACGGCTTGTTATGAGATTACAGTGAATGGTTGACCAATTTGGTAATCTAGAACATCAGAACGGCTTGTTATGAGATTACAGCTCATTATTAGCAAACGGTTGACTGATTCAGCAATCTAGAACCTCAGAATGACTTGTTATGAGATTGTAGCTCATTATTAGCGAACGGTTGACCGAGTCAGTGATCTAAAACCTCTAAATGACTTGTTATGAGATTACAGCTCATTATCAATGAACAATTGACCGATTCGGTGATCTAGAACCTCAAGATGGCTTGTTATGAGATAATAGCTCATTATAGGCAAATGGTTGACCGATTCAGTGATCTCGAACCTCAGAATAGCTTTTTATAAGATTACAACTCATTATTAGTGAATGATTGACCGATTTGGTGATCTAAAACCGCAAAATGGTTTGTTATGAGATTACAACTCATTATCACCAAATGGTTTACTGATTCAGTGATCTAGAAACTCAGAATCACTTGTTATAAGATTGTAGCTCATTATCAGCAAATGGTTGACCAATTCAGTGATCTAAAATCTCAAAATGACTTGTTATGAGATTATAGCTCATTATCAACAAATGGTTTACTGATTCAGTGATCTAGAACTTCAAAATGGCTTGTTATGACATTATAGCTCATTATCAACAAACGGTTGACTGATTCAACGATCTAGAACCTTAGAATGACTTGTTATAAGATTGTAGCTCATTATCAATAAATGATTGATCAATTCAGTGATCTAGAATCTCATAACATCTTATTATGAGATTTTAGCTTATTATCAGTGAATGGTTGACCGATTCGGCGATGTGGAACCTCAAAATGACTTGTTATGAGATTGTAGCTCATTATTAGCAAATAGTTGATTGATTTAGTGATCTAGAATCTTAGAATGGCTTTTTATAAGATTACAGCTCATTATCAGTGAATGGTTGACCGATTCAGCAATCTAAAACCTCAAAATGACTTGAATTTAGATTACAGCTCATTATCAACAAATGGTTGACCGATTTGGCAATCTAGAACCTCAGAATGACTTGTTATGAGATTACAACTCATTATCACTGAATGGTTGACTGATTCAATGATCTAGAACCTCAGAATGGCTTGTTATGAGATTATAGTTGATTATCAGTGAATGGTTGACTAATTCAGTGATCTAGAAGCTCATAACAGCTTGTTATGAGATTAAAGCTCATTATCAGCAAATGGTTGACTGATTCAGTGATCTAGAACCTCAAAGGGACTTGTTATGAGATTGTAGCTCATTATGAGTGAATAGTTGACTGATTCGGTGATCTAGAATCTCAATATGACTTGTTATGAGATTACAACTCATTATCAGTGAAAGATTGTTTGATTCGGCGATCTAGAACCTCAGAATGACTTGTTATGAGATTACAGCTTGTCATCAGTAAACAATTGATCGATTCGGTGATCTATAACCTTAGAATGACTTGTTATGAGATTGTAGCTCATTATCAGTGAACAGTTGATCGATTCAGCAATCTAGAATCTCAGAATGGCTTGTTATGAGATTGTAGCTCATTATTAGTAAATAGTTGACCAATTCAGTGATATAGAACCTCAGAATGGATTGTTATGAGATTACAGCTTATTATCAGCAAACACTTGACCGATTCAATGATCTAGAACCTTAGAATGGCTTGTTATGAGATTGTAGCTCATTATCAGTGAACGGTTGACTGATTCGATGATCTAGAACCTCAGAATGGCTTGTTATGAGATTATAGCTTATTATCAACAAATGATTGACCAATTTTGCAATTTAAAATCTTAGAATAGCTTGTTATGAAATTACAGCTCATTATCAGCGAATAGTTGACTGATTCAGCGATCTAGAACCTCAAAATGGCTTGTTATGAGATTACAGCTAATTAGTAGTGAACGGTTGACCGATTTGATGATCTAGAATCTCAGAATGGCTTGTTATGAGATTACAGCTCATTATCAGTGAACTGTTGATTGATTTGGCAATCTAGAATGTTAGAATGGCTTGTTATGAGATTACAGCTTATTATCAGCAAATGGTTGACCGACTCGGTGATCTAGAATCTTAGAATGGCTTATTATGAGATTGTAGCTCATTATCAGCAAATGGATGATCGATTCGGTGATCTAGAACCTCAGAATAACTTATTATGAAATTATAGCTCATTATCAAAGAACAGTTGACTGATTCTATGATCTAGAACCTTAGAATAGCTTATTATGAGATTACAGCTCATTATCAACAAATAGTTGACCAATTCGGCGATATGGAACCTCAGAATGGCATGTTATGAGATTACAGCTCATTATCAGTGAATGGTTGACTGATTTGGCAATCTAGAACCTCAAAATGGCTTGTTATGAGATTACAGCTCATTATCAATGAATGGATGACCGATTCGGTGATCTAGAACCTCAGAATAGCTTGTTATGATATTACAACTTATTATCAACAAATGATTGACTGATTCAGTGATATAGAACCTCAGAATGACTTATTATGAGATTACACCTCATTATACGCAAATGGTTGACCGATTTGGTAATCTAGAACCTCAAAATGGCTTGTTATGAGATTACAACTCATTATTAGCAAATAGTTGACCGATTCGGCGATCTCGAACCTCAGAATGGCTTATTATGAGATTACAGCTCATTATCAGTAAACAGTTGACCAATTCAGCAATCTAGAACCTCAGAATGGGTTGTTATGAGATTACAGCTCATTATCAGTGAACGGTTGACCGATTCGATGATCTAGAACCTTAGAATGGCTTTTTATGTGATTATAGCTCATTATCAGTAAATGGTTGATTGATTTGGCAATCTAGAAGCTCAGAATAACTTATTATGAGATTATAGTTCATTATCAGCAAATGGTTGACTGATTCGGTGATCTAGAACCTCAGAATAGCTTGTTATAAGATTACAACTCATTATCAGCAAACGGTTGACTGATTCAGTGATCTAGAACCTCAGAAAGGCTTGTTATGAGATTACAGCTCATTATCAGGGAATGGTTGACCGATTCGGTGATCTAGAATCTTAGAATGGCTTGTTATGAGATTACAGCTCATTATTAGTGAACAGTTCACCGATTCAGTGATCTAGAATCTCAAACTGGCTTGTTATGAGATTACAACTCATTATCCACAAAAGGTTCACCGATTCGGTGATCTAGAATCTCAGAACGGCTCATTATCAGTGAATGGTTAACAGATTCGGCAATCTAGAACCTCATAATGACTTGTTATGAGATTATAGCACATTATCAGCAAATGGTTGAATGATTCAATGATCTAGAACCTCAGAATGGCTTGTTATGAGATTACAGCTCATTATCAGCAAACGGTTGACCGATTCAGCGATCTACAACCTCAAAATAGCTTGTTATGAGATTACAGCTCATTATCAGTGAATAATTGACCAATTTGGCGATCTAGAATCTCAGAATGGCTTGTTATGAGATTACAACTCATTATCAGTGAATGGTTGACCGATTCAGTGAGCTAGAATCTTAGAACGGCTTGTTATGAGATTGCAGCTTATTATCAGCAAACGATTGACTAATTCGGTGATCTAGAATCTCAAAATGGCATGTTATGAGATTGTAGCTCATTACTAGCAAACAGTTGACCGATTCGGCAATCTAGAACCTAAGAACGACTTGTTATGAGATTATAGCTCATTATCAGTGAATGGTTGATTGATTCAACGGTCTGGAACCTCAGAATGGATTATTATGAGATTACAGCTTATTATTAGTGAATGGTTGACCAATTCAGTGATCTGGAACCTCAGAATGGTTTGCTATGAGATTACAGATCATTATCAGTGAACGGTTGACTGATTCGGCGATCTAGACCCTCAGAATGGCTTATTTTGAGATTATAGCTCATTATTAGTGAACAGTTGATGAATTCGGCGATCTAGAACCTCAGAATGGCTTGTTATGAGATTACAACTCCTTATTAGTGAACGGTTGACTGATTCAGTAATCTAGAACCTTAGAATGGCTTGTTATGATATTATAGCTGATTATTAGTGAATGGTTGACTGACTCGGTGATCTAGAAGCTCAGAATAGCTTGTTATGAGATTGTAGCTTATTATCAGCAAATGGTTAATTGATTCGGTGATCTAGAACCTCAGAATGACTTGTTATGAGATTATAGCTCATTATCAGTGAATAGTTGACTGATTTAGCAATCTAGAACCTCAGAATGGCTTGTTATAAGATTACACCTTATTATCAGCAAATAGTTGACCGATTTGGTGTTCTAGAACCCTAGAATGGCTTGTTATGAGATTACACCCCATTATCAGCAAATGGTTGACTGATTTGGTGATCTAGAATGTTAGAATGGCTTGTTATGATATTACAGCTCATTATCAGTGAACAAGTGACCGATTCGGTGATCTAGAATCTTAGAACAGCTAGTTATGAGATTACAGCTCATTATCAGTGAATTGTTGACCGATTCAGCGATCTAGAATCTCAGAATGGCTTGTTATGAGATTGCAACTCATTATCAGCAAATGATTAACCGATTCGGTGATCTAGAATCTCAAAATAGCTTGTTATGAGATTATAACTTGTTATCAGCAAACAGTTGATTGATTTGGGGATCTAGAACCTTAGAATGGCTTGTTATGAGATTATAGCTCATTATTAGCGAACGGTTGACTGATTCAGTGATCTGGAATGTTAGAATGGCTTGTTATGAGATTACAGCTCATTATCAGTGAACAGTTGACCGATTCTATGATCTAGAACCTCAGAATGGCTTGTTATGATATTACAGCCCATTGTCAGTGAATGGTTGACCGATTTAGTGATCTAGAACCTCAGAATGGCTTGTTATGAGATTATAGTTCATTATCAGTGAATGGTTGATCAATTCATCGATCTAGAACCTCAGAATGGCTTGTTATGAGATTACATCTCATTATCAGTGAATGGTTGACCGATTCATCGATCTAGAATCTCAGAATGACTTGATATGAGATTACAGCTCATTATCAGTGAACGGTTGACCGATTTGGCGATCTAGAATCTCAGAATGGCTTGTTATGAGATTGCAGCTCATTATCAACAAATAGTTACCAATTCGGTAATCTAAAACCTCAGAATGACTTGTTATGAGATTACAACTCATTATCAGTGAACGGTTGATCGATTCAGTGATCTAGAACCTTAGAATGGCTTGTTATGAGATTACAGCTCATTATCAGTGAATGATTGACCGATTCGATGACCTAGAACCTTAGAACAGCTTGTTATGAGATTATAGCTCATTATCAGTGAACAATTGACCGATTCAGCATTCTGGAACCTAAGAATGGCTTATTATGAGATTACAACTAATTATCAGTGAATGATTGACCGATTCAGCGATCTAGAATCTCAGAATGGTTGACTGATTTGGCAATCTAGAACCTCAGAATGGCTTGTTATGAGATTACAGCTCATTATCAGTGAAGGGTTGACAGATTTGGCGATCTAGAACCTTAGAATGGCTTGTTATGAGATTACAGCTCATTATCAGTAAACGGTTGATAGATTCAGCGATCTAAAACCCTAGAATAGCTTGTTATGAGATTACAGCTCATTATCAGCAAATGGTTGACTGATTTGGCGATCTAAAACCTTAGAATGACTTGTTATGAGATTACAGCTCATTATCAGTGAACGGTTGACTGATTGACCAATCTAGAACCTCAGAATGACTTGTTATGAGATTACAGCTCATTATTACTAACTGGTTGACTGATTCAGTGATTTAAAACCTTAGAATGGCTTCTTATGAGATTATAGCTCATTATCAGCAAACGGTTGACTGATTCAGTGATCTAGAACATAAGAATGGATTCTTATGAGATTACAACTCATTATCAGTGAATGGTTGACCAATTCAGCAATCTAGAATCTTAGAATGGCTTGTTATGAGATTGCAGCTCATAATCAGTAAAGGGTTGATCGATTTGGCGATCTAGAATCTCAGAATGGCTTGTTAAGAGATTGTAGCTCATTATTAGCAAACAGTAGACCGATTTGGCAATCTAGAACCTCAGAATGACTTGTCATGAGATTACAGCTCATTATCAGTGAATGGTTGAAAGATTCAGCGATCTAAAATTTTAGAACGGCTTGTTATGAGATTGCAGCTCATTATCAGAAAATAGTTGACCGATTCGGCGATCTAGAATCTCGAAATGACTTTTATGAGATTGTAGCTCATTATGAGTAAACGGTTGACTGATTCAGTGATCTAGAACCTCAGAATGACTTGTTATGAGATTACAGCTCATTATAAGTGAAAGGTTGACTGATTCAGTGATCTAGAACCTCAGAATGACTTGTTATGAGATTACAGCTCATTATTAGTGAACGGTTGACCGATTCGGTGATCTAGAACCTTAGAATTACTTGTTATGAGATTACAGCTCATTATCAGTGAACAATTAACTAATTTAGGGATCTGGAACCTCAGAATGGCTTGTTATGGGATTACAGCTCATTATCAGTGAACGGTTGACCGATTTGGTGATCTGGAACCTCAAAATAGCTTCTTATGAGATTATAGCTCATTATCAGTGAATGGTTGACTGATTCGGTGATCTGGAACCTCAGAATGGCTTGTTATGAGATTACAGCTCATTATCAGTGAACGGTGGGCTAATTCAGTGATTTGGAACCTAAGAATGGCTTGTTATGAGATTACAGCTCACTATCAGCGAACGATTGACCGATTCAGCAGTCTAGAAACTCAAAATGGATTGTTATGAGATTACAGCTCATTATCAGTGAACGGTTGACCAATTCAGCGATCTAGAACCTCAAAATGGCTTGTTATGAGATTACAGCTCATTATCAGTGAACAATTGATTGATTCAATGATCTAGAACCTCAAAATAGCTTGTTATGAGATTACAACTCATTATCAGTGAACGGTTGACCGATTCAGTGATCTAGAATCTCAAAATGACTTGTTATGAGATTATAGCTCATTATCAACAAACGGTTGATCAATTCGGTGATCTAGAACCTTAGAATGACTTGTTATGAGATTACAGCTCATTATCAATGAACAGTTGACCAATTCAATGATCTAGAACCTCAGAATGACTTGTTATAAGATTATAGCTCCTTATCAGCAAATGGTTGACCGATTCGGCGATCTAGAACCTCAGAGAGAATTGTTATGAGATTACAGCTCATTATCAGTGAATGGTTGACTAATTCGGCGATCTAGAATCTTAGAATAGCTTGTTATGAGAATACAGCTCATTATTAGTGAATGGTTGACTGATTCAGTGATCTAAAATCTCAGAATGGCTTACTATGAGATTACAACTCATTATCAGTGAACAGTTGATTGATTCAGCAATTTGTAAGCTTAGAATGGATTATTATGATATTATAGCTCATTATCAGTGAATGGTTGACCGATTCGGTGATTGAGAACCTCAAAATGGCTTGTTATGAGATTACAGCTCATTATCAGCAAACAGTTGACTGTTTCAGTGATCTGGAACCTCAGAATGGCTTGGTATGAGATTACAACTCATTATCAGTGAATGGTTGACCGATTCAGTGATCTATAACCTTAGAATGGATTTTTATGAGATTATAGCTCGTTATCAATGATTGATTGACTGATTCAGCTATCTAGAACCTCAGAATAGCTTGTTATAAGATTATAGCTCATTATCAGCAAACGGTTAACCGATTCAGTGATCTAGAACCTCATAAGGACTTGTTATGAGATTACAGCTCATTATCAGCAAATGATTGACTGATTCGGTGATTTAGAACCTCAGAGTGGCTTGTTATGAGATTGTAGCTCATTATCAGTGAATAGTTAATTGATTCGGTGATCTAAAACCTCAGAATAGCTTGTTATGAGATTACAGCTCATTATCAGCAAACGATTGACCAATTCAGTGATCTAGAACCTCAGAATGACTTCTTATGAGATTACAGCTCATTATCAGTGAATGGTTGACTGATTTGGTGATTTAGAACCTCAGAATGGCTTGTTATGAGATTACAGCTCATTATCAGCAAACGGTTGACCGATTCAGCGATCTAGAACCTCAGAATGACTTGTTATGAGATTATAGTGCATTATCAGTGAATAGTTGACCGATTTGGTGATCTAGAATCTTAGAATGACTTGTTATGAGATTATAGCTCATTATCATTGAGTGGTTGACCGATTTGGCAATCTAGAATCTTAGAATGGCTTGTAATGAGATTGTAGCTCATTATCAGCAAGCGGTTGACCGATTCGGCGATCTAGAACCTTAGAATGACTTATTATGAGATTACAGCTCATTATCAGTGAATGGTTGAAAGATTCGGTGATCTAGAACCTCAGAATGACTTGTTATGAGATTACAGCTCATTATCAGTGAACGGTTGACTGATTTGGCGATCTATAACCTCAGAATGGCTTGTTATGAGATTATAGCTCATTATCAGTGAATGGTTGACCGATTCGGCATTCTAGAATCTTAGAACAATTTTTTATGAGATTACAGCTCATTATCAGTGAATAGTTGACTGATTCAGTGATCTAAAATCTTAGAATGGCTTGTTATGAGATTGCAACTCATTATTAGCAAACAGTTGACTGATTTGGTGATCTAGAATCTCAGAACAGCTTGTTATGACATTGCAGTTCATTATCAGCAAATGGTTGATTGATTTAGTGATCTAGAACTTAAGAATGACTTGTTATGAGATTACAGCTCATTATCAACAAACGGTTGACCGATTCAGCAATCTAGAACCTCAAAATGACTTGTTATGAGATTATAGCTCATTATTAGCAAATGATTGATCAATTCGGTGATCTAGAACCTTAGAATGGCTTGTTATGAGATTACAGCTCATTATTAGCAAATGGTTGACTGATTTGGTGATCTAGAACGTTAGAATGACTTGTTATGAGATTACAGCTCATTATCAGTGAATGGTTGACTGATTTGGTGATCTAGAACCTTAGAATGGCTTGCTATGAGATTACAGCTCATTATCAGTGAATGGTTGACCAATTCAGTGATCTAGAACATAAAAATGGCTTGTTATGAGATTACAACTCATTATTAACAAACGGTTGACCGATTCAGTGATCTAAAACCTCAGAATGACTTGTTATGAGATTACAGCTCATTATCATTGAACGGTTGACCAATTCGGTGATCTAGAACCTCAGATCGACTTGTTATGAGATTATAGCTCATTATCAGTGAATGGTTGACTGATTTGGTGATCTAGAACCTTAGAATGGCTTGTTATGAGATTACAGCTCATTATCAGCAAATAGTTGACCGATTTAGCGATCTAGAACCTCAGAATGACTTGTTATGAGATTACAGCTCATTATCAGTGAATGGTTGACCGATTCGGTGATCTAGAACATCAGAATGACTTTTTATGAGATTAGAGCTCATTATCAGTGAACGATTGATTGATTCAGTGATCTAGAACCTCCGAATGACTTGCTATGAGATTACAGCTCATTATCAGCAAACGATTGACCGATTTGGTGATCTAGAACCTCATAACGTCTTGTTATGAGATTATAGCTCATTATCATCGAACGGTTGACCGATTCTATGATCTAAAATCTCATAATGGCTTATTATCAGATTATAGCTCATTATCAATGAACGGTTGACGAATTTGGCGATCTAGAATCTCAGAACAGCTTGTTATGAGATTGTAGCTCATTATCAGCAAATAGTTGACCGATTCAGCGATCTATAATCTCAGAAGGACTTGTTATGAGATTATAGTTCATTATCAACAAACAGTTGACTGATTCGGTGATCTAGAACCTTAGATTGACTTTTTATGACATTACAACTCATTATTAGCAAATGGTTGACCGATTCGGCAAACTAGAACCTCAGAATGGCTTGTTATGAGATTATAGCTCATTATCAGCAAATGGTTGACCAATTCGGTGATCTAGAACCTTAGAATGGCTTGTTATGAGATTACAGCTCATTATCAGTGAATGGTTGACCAATTCAGTGATTTGGAACCTCAGAATGGCTTGTTATGAGATTACAGCTCATTATCATTGAATGTTTGATCAATTCGGCGATATAGAACCTCAAAACGGCTTGTTATGAGTTTACAGCTCATTATCAGCAAATAGTTGATTGATTCGGTGATCTAAAACCTAAGAATGACTTGTTATGAGATTACAACTCATTATCAGCAAATAGTTGACCGATTTAGTGATCTAGAATCTTAGAACGGCTTGTTATGAGATTATAGCTCATTATTAGTAAATCATTAACCGAATCGGCGATCTAGATTCTTAGAACAATTGTAGATCATTATCAACAAATGGTTGATCGATTTGATGATCTAGAATCTCAAAATAGCTTGTTATGAGATTGCAGCTCATTATCAGCAAATGGTTGACCAATTTGGTGATCTAGAACCTTAGAACAGCTTGTTATGAGATTACCGCTCATTATCAATGAACGGTTGACCCATTCGATGATCTGGAACCTCAGAATGGCTTGTTATGAGATTACAGCTCATTATCAGTGAATGGTTGACCGATTTGGAGATCTGGAACCTCAGGCTAGCTTGTTATGAGATTGCAGCTCATTATCAGTGATCGGTTGACCGATTCGACAATCTGGAACCTCAAAATGGCTTGTTATGAGATTATAGCTCATTATCATCAAACGATTGACCGATTTAGCGATCTAGAACCTCTGAATGGCTTTCTAGCTCATTATCAGCGAACGGTAGACCGATTCAGTGATCTAAAACCTCAGAACAACTTGTTATGAGATTACAGCTCATTATCAGCAAACGGTTGACCGATTCAGTGATGTAGAACCTTAGAATTGCTTATTTTGAGATTATAGCTCATTATCAGTGAACGGTTACCGATTCGGTGATCTAGAATCTCAGAATGAGTTGTTATGAGATTACAGCTCATTATTAGTGAACGATTGACCAAATCGATGATCTAGAACCTCAGAATGGCTTGTTAAGAGATTACAGCTCATTATCAGTGAACGATTGACTGATTCGGTGATCTAAAACTTTAGAATAGCTTGTTATGAGATTACAGCTCTTTATCAGTGAATGGTTGACCGATTCGGCAATCTAGAACCTCAGAATGGATTGTTATAAGATTACAACTCATTATTAGTGAACGGTTGACTGATTCGGTGATCTAAAATCTCAGAATGACTTCTTATGAGATTACAACTCATTATTAGTGAACGCTTGACTAATTCGGTGATCTAAAATCTCAAAGTAGCTTGTTATGAGATTGCATCTCATTATCAGCAAACGGTTGACTGATTCGGTGATCTAGAACCTCAGAATGACTTTTTATGAGATTACAGTTCATTATCGGCAAATGGTTGACTGATTTAGCGATCTAGAACCTTAGAATGGCTTGTTATGAGATTACAGCTCATTATCAGTGAACGGTTGACTGATTCAGTGATCTAGAATCTCAGAATAGCTTGTTATGAGATTATAGCTCATTATCAGTGAACGGTTGACCGATTCAGCGATCTAGAACCTCAAAAGACTTGTTATGAAATTATAGCTCATTATCAGTGAATGATTGACTGATTCAACGATCTACAACCTCAGAATGACTTGTTATGAGATTACAGCTCATTATCAGTGAACGGTTGAACGATTCGGCGATCTAGAACCTCAGAATGGCTTGTTATGAGATTACTGCTCATTATAAATGAACGGTTGACCAATTTGGCCATCTAGAACCTCAGAATGACTTGTTATGAGATTACACCTCATTATCAGTGACTGATTGACTGAGTTAGTGATCTAGAATCTTAGAATGACATGTTATGAGATTACAACTCATTATCAGTGAACGGTTGACCGATTTGGCAATCTAGAATCTGAGAATGACTTATTATGAGATTACAGCTTATTATCAGTGAACAGTGGACCGATTCAGTGATTTAGAGCCTCAGAATGGCTTGTTATGAGATTACAGCTCATTATCAGTGAACGGTTGACCGATTCGGCAATCTAGAATCTTAGAATGACTTGTTATGAGATTACAGCTCATTATCAGTGAATGGTTTACCAATTTGGCAATCTAGAATCTCAGAATGGCTTCTTATGAGATTGTAACTCATTATCAACAAACAGTTGACCGATTCAGCGGTCTAGAACCTCAGAATGACTTGTTCTAAAATTACAGCTCATTATCAGTAAATAGTTGACCGATCGGTGATCTAGAACCTCATAATAGCTTGTTATGAGATTATGGCTCATTATCAGTGAATGGTTGACTGATTCAGTGATCTAGAATTTCAGAATGGCTTGTTATGAGACTACAACTCATTATCAGTGAACGGTTGACTAATTTAGTGATCTAGAAGCTCAAAATGACTTGTTATGAGATTACAGCTCAATATCAATGAACGGTTGATCGATTCAGTGATCTAGAACCTCAGAATGGCTTGTTATGAGATTACAGCTCATTATCAATAAATGGTTGACCGATTTGGTGATCTAGAACCTCATAATGGCTTGTTATGAGATTATAGCTCATTATAAGTGAACAGTTAACCGATTTGGCAATCTAGAACCTCACAATAGCTTGTTATGAGATTACAAATCATTATGAGAAAATGGTTGACCAATTAAGTGATTTGGAACCTCAAAAATGCTTGTTATGAGATTATAGCTCATTATCAGTGAACAGTTGACCGATTCGGTGATCTGGAACCTCAGAATGGCTTATTATGAGATTATAGCTCATTACTAGTGAACAGTTGACCGATTCAGCGATCTAGAATCTCAAAACATCTTGTTATGAGATTGTAGCTCATTATCAACAAATGGTTGACCGATTTGGTGATCTAGAATCTCAAAATGGCTTGTTATGAGATTATAGCTCATTATCAGCAAATGGTTGACCGATTTGGTGATCTAGAACCTTAGAATGGCTTGTTATGAGATTACAACTCATTATCAGCGAACGGTTGACCTATTCGGTGATCTGGAACCTCAGAATGGCTTGTTATGAGATTACAACTCATTATCATCGAATGGTTGACCGATTCGGTGATCTGGAACCTCATAATAGCTTGTTACAAGATTATAGCTCATTATCAGTGAATGGTTGACTGATTTGGCTATCTGGAACCTCAGAATGGCTTTTTATGAGATTACAGATGATTATCAGCAAACGATTGACTGATTCGGTGATTTAGAACCTTAGAATGGCTTGTTATGAGATTACAGCTCATTATCAGTGAATGGTTGACTGATTCGGTGATCTAGAACCTCATAATGACTTATTATGAGATTACAGCTCATTATCAACAAACGGTTGACTGATTCGGTGATCTAGGACCTCAGAATGGCTTGTTGTGAGATTACAACTCATTATCAGCAAACGGTTGACCGATTCGATGATCTAGAACCTCAGAATGACTTGTTATGAGATTATAGCTCATTATCAATGAATAGTTGATCGATTCGGCGATCTAGAACCTCAAAATAGTATGTTGTGAGATTATAGCTCATTATCAGTGAATGGTTGACCGATTTGGTGATCTAGAACCTCAGAATGGCTAGTTATGAGATTACAGCTCATTATCAGCAAACGGTTGACCAATTCAGCAATCTAGAACCTCAGAATGACTTGTTATGAGATTACAGATCATTATCAGTGAATGATTGACTGATTCGATGATCTAGAACCTCAGAATGACTTGTTATGAGATTACAGCTCATTATCAGTGAACGATTAATCCATTCAACAATATAGAATCTTAGAACGGCTTGTTATGAGATTATAGCTCATTATCAGTAAATGATTGGTTGATTCAGCGATCTAAAATCTCAGAATGGCTTGTTATGAGATTGTAGCTCATTATCAGCAAACGGTTGACCGATTCGGTGATATAGAATCTTAGAATGGCTTGTTATTAGATTACAGCTCATTATGAGCAAACAGTAGACTGATTCGGCAATCTAGAACCTTAGAATGTCTTGTTATAAGATTACAGCTCACTATCAGTGAACAATTGACTGATTTGGCAATCTAGAACCTCAAAATAGCTTGTTATGAGATTATAGCTTATTATCAGCGAATGGTTGACCGATTCGGCAATCTGGAACCTCAGAATGGCTTGTTATGAGATTACAGCTCATTATCAGCAAATGGTTGACCGATTCGATGATCTAGAACCTCAGAATGGCTTGTTATGAGATTATAGCTCATTATCAGCAAACGGTTGACCGATTCAGCAATCTAGAACCTCAGAATGGCTTATTATGAGATTACAACTTCTTATCAGAAAATGGTTGACCGATTCAGTGATCTAGTATCTCAGAATGGCTTGTTATGAGATTACAGCTCATTATCAGTGAATGGTTGACTGATTCAGTGATCTAGAACCTCAGAATGGCTTGTTGTGAGATTATAGCTCATTATCAGTGAACAGTTGACTGATTCAGTGATCTAGAACCTCAGAACAACTTATTATGAGATTAAAGCTCATTATCAATGAATGATTGACTTATTTAGTGATCTAGAATCTTAGAATAGCTTGTTATGATATTGTAGCTCATTATCAGCAAACGGTTGACCAATTTGGTGATCTACAACCTTAGAATGACTTGTTACAAGATTATAGCTTATTATCAGTGAATGGTTGACTGATTCGATGATCTAGAACCTTAGAATAGCTTGTTATTGTACACACAAAATAGTGCACTTCTATGAATCCTTACATGCAAGGAAACTCAAGAATGAGCCCTCACAAATTGATCCATAGCTCTCTATGCATGGAGTTGCAAGATTTGTAGAAATTGCTCTCAGTTAGAGCTATAAACTCATGACCTTGCCAATAAACCACACAACGAGAGATTCAATGAAGACAAGGGCAAGAATGCCAATATCCTCAAGAATAAAAAATGTATGCAATGCAATGCAAGTTAGATGATAATGCAAAGTAGTCTATGAAAATGAAAGTACAATGCAACTAATCTATGAAAGGAAAGAACAAGTATTACCAAGCCTTCCTATTTAGACTATGTGAGATTATTCTATTGCATGAAAGGAA
>MU223496.1:5696-26536 GCA_018584345.1 Thuja plicata
ATATATATATAGGAGAAGAATAGAAAAGAGAAAAGAAAAGAGAAAAGAAAAGGAAAGGAAGATTTTAGAGGAGACAAATTTGTTGGAACACTTATTCATTTTTTGTTAAGTGTTGCCATCAATGCCAAAGGGAGAGATTGTTGGCAAGTAATCAATTTTGTGTAAATGTGATTTACTTTTTGGTTGTAATTTATGGCAACACATCTGGGTTTCAGATCGATTCCATTAAAGATAAGTCTTGATGATTCAGAAATTGACTAAGTGTAGAAGCAGAGATACAAAAGTGTTTTGGATGTCAAAGATTGAGATTGATGATTTAGGGAAAGAGAGCTTAGAGGAAGATAGTATGGGGTATGTATGACCTCCACCTATGATCGATTTAGTTTTGGTTGAGTCTACAGTGAGTTAGAAAGAATTGAAGACAAACAGATAGCAGCAGAACAACGATACATAGCAGTTTGACAACAACAAAGATTGAGGGAGTATGACTTGGACTCCAGACAATCGAAGTTGTATTTTAGTTGTTGATAACCTCCACATTGAATATGCAAGAGTGCCGACTATGTATTTGGTATTTACTATATTAAATTTATTTTGTATTGAAGGTCGACTTTGTAATATTTGTAATATTCATATTGAGAGCCGACTTTGTAAAGTTGTGAGATATATATGTAAGATATTTTTGATAAAGATAGAGAGTGGTTAGTTGAATAGTTGGATGATTTTTTGAGTGAATACCAGAGGAGAGAATGACAAAGATCATTGAAGAACTATAAAGGAACTATCTAAGCACCAGTGTTGCTTGTTTTTGGTCATGACTGAGAAAAATTTGTAACCTGAATTATCTTGTAAGAGTTGTAAGCTCAGTTGGCCCCTAACAGGGTGTTGTGAACCTTTAACAAGGTTGTAATTCCTTTAACAAGGAAATGTGCTATGTCATATTCATCTCCTAATAGGGCTAGGTCTCCTAATAGGGACATTATACTTTAGTACATGCTTGTGGGTACCATCCCCACCGGGGTTTTCCCTTGGCCAGGGTTTCCTCGAAAAAAAAATATGGTGTTATGAGTACTGTGTCATTTTCTTATGTTCTTTTCTTTACTGCAAGTTTATGGTTAATATTTAAATGGTTAAAGAATTTAATTAAGTTCTATAATACTGATTCACCCCCCCTCTTAGTATTATCCAATCCTAACAGATCGCACACTCCAATTCTTATCGCAACATATAATTCATATGTACTCATACTTGCCAGCACATCAGGAACATGATCAATAAATACAACACCAAGTTGACATCAATGACAACACAATAACTGATCTTCCTATCATCAAACTTGTATCAATCAATACTCAATAAAGCTCTGCATCAATTATGCCATCAATCTCCCCCTTTGGCATTGTTGGAAACACCACAATTAATGGAAACGCCATAATAAATTGATAATACTATCTCCCCCTTAGTTGATACACTTAAAATTTCTGTCAAGGTCTTCCTCTGATCTTCTCCCAACACTCAATCTTCTCCCCAATAGTTATTTCCCCCTTTGACAACAATGCCAAAGGTACCACACAGGTCACCAACTATTGCAACATCTTCCTTTTCCTCTGACTGCTCCCCCTAAGGAGTAGTCCCATTTAACATCAATCCAAAAGCGAAAGATATTCAACGAGTCTAGTATATTGATGCCTACAACAACATCTTAATGTCATTCAAGTAGGGGAATAACCCTTAACTTACCTCTCAGATATTCAAAAGTATCTTTAGGAAATGGTTTAGTGAATATATCTTCTAATTGCTCCTTGATTGGCACATATTCCAACTTGACTACCTTATCATGCACTAGGTCTCTTATGAAATGATACTTGATTACAATTTTTTAGTCTTGGAATGCATTAATGGATTCTTTGAAATGTTGATTGCACTTTTATTATCACAGTAAATAGTCACAAGTTCAATTACCTTCTCTTTGATACCTTCTAGGATCTTCTCCATCTATGCTATTTGTGTATAATTGATAGTTGCCTCTACATACTCAACTTTTGCAGTAGATTGAGAGATGGAATTTTGTTTCTTACTTGTCCATGACACAAGTCTTCCTCCTAGGAATAATGATCCCCCACTTGTACTCTTTCTATCATCAATATTTCCTGCTCAATCTGCATCAGTAAAAAAACTCAAAGAGAAATCATCTTTGTGAGCATACCAAAGACCATAGTCTTCAATCTCTTTCAATTACCTGAATATCCTCTTCACTGCTACCATATGAGATTCCTTAGGATTATTTTGAAATATTTCCACTATTCCAATTGCTTGTGCAATGTCTAGTCTACTATGAAAAACATAATGCAACTTACCAATCATGGATCTGTATAGAGTTTCATCCACTGCACCTGACTCATCATTCTTGGATAGCTTGCATCTTGTCACCATGGGAGTTCCAACTGGCCTAGAATCTTCCATTGCAAAATTCTTCAATACTTTCTTTATGTACTTGGATTGACTGACATAGATACCATCCTTTAGTTGTGAAATTTGCAATCCAATAAATAACTTAATTTCTCCTATGATTGACATCTCTAAGTCTTTCTTTATCTCTTCTGCAAACTTCAAACTCATCTCATCATTTCCTCCAGAGATTATCTCATAAAGAAATACTTCATCTAACAATACCTTATCACCTACAACCTTCAAGTACACATTTTTATCCTTGCTTGTCCTTATGAAATCAATCTTGATAAGATAAGAATGTAATTTTTCATGCCATGCTCTAGGTGCTTGTTTCATCCCACAATGCCTTTTCCAACATACACACCATGTCTTTATTCTTAGTCAATACAAACCCACCTAGTTTCTCTATGTAAACCTCTTCTTCAAGAATCCTATTTAGAAAAGCATATTTGACATCCATTTGAAATACTTTAAACTTCTTATAAGCAGCATAGGAAAGTAAAATTCTTACCCCTTCAAGTCCTGCCACTGGAGCAAATATTTCTTGATAGTCCAATCCTTCAATCTGATCAACTTCTTCTTCCATTGATTTTATCCAATCTTCACTCTTCAAGGCTTCCTTCATGGTTTTAGGCTCAAACTTTGAAATCAGACATGTATTCTCTCCGATTCTCCTTCTTGTCTATACTCCAACATCTTTATCACCAATGATCCGATTAGGGGAATGATTCAATCTCACATACCTTGGAATAATAGGTTCCGGTCTAGGTGCTTCTTGTTGTTCCACTAGTTGAACCAATTCTTCCTCATTGTTTTTTTCAACGGTTTCTTGCTCTAGAAATTGCACATGCACATATTCTAGAACATTTTCTAGTTCTTGCTTCCTTGTTTCAATAGATTTCTCTAGATATTCATCTACCTTCACACTTGCACTTTCAACCATCTTGTTAGTCATTTTATTGAAAAAAATTATAGGCCTTTATTTTAGTAGAATATCCCAAGAAATAAATTTCATCACTGTTAGGATCAAACTTACCAATAAAATCATATCTTTTGATATAGTATCTACTACCAAAAACTTTAAAATGTTTAACTCTAGGTGTGTAACCATGCCATAATTCATAAGGTGTCTTGTTTGTTCCTTTCTTCACTTGCACATGGTTCAGAGTGTAAATTACAGTACTGAAGGCTTCTCTCCAATACATCTTTGTGCATCACTATGAGTCAACATAGTCCTAGCAGCATCTACTATGGTTTTGTTCCTCCTTTCAACAAATCCATTCTGCTGAGGTGTTCTACATGTTGACATCTGCCTCTTGATTCCATTTCTTCACAATATTTGACAAACTCTGCTGAAGTGAATTCTCCTTCTCTATCAAACCTTAGGCACTTCAATCTTTTACCTGTTTCATTCTCAACAAGTGCTTTGAAAGCTTTGAACTTGTAGAAAGTGTCAGACTTTTCCTTCAAGAAAGTCACCCAAATCATCCTTGATTAATCAACAGTAAACAATATGAAATATTTATCACCATGATAGCTTTTATTCCTCATAGAACCACACAAATCAATGTGCACTAAATCCAATTTATTGATGAAAAAGACTTGCTACTAAAAGTAGAACTAGTTAACTTACCCAACTGACATTCCTTACACGTCATGTTGTCTGGTTTAACTAATTGTGGAAAACCTCTAATTGCATTCAACTTGCTAACTTTGATCAAACTATCAAAGTTCACATGATAGAACCTTTTATGCCACAACAAACTATCCTCAACTCTAGCCACCAAACAACTGTTTATAGTAGTATTAAAATGGAATAAACTACCTCTAGTCTGCCTACTAGTTGTAATCAGATCACCTGATCCTTCAAGTACCCTGCACCTACCTCCTTTGAACTGAAGTCTATAACCTTTCTCATCTAACTGACCTACACTGAAAAAATTATGTGTTATACCTTCTATAAAATAGGCATCATCAATATGATTACTCTTTCCATTCAAATAAATTGTACCTTTCCCTTTAACCAAACATGGCGTATTGTTACCAAACCTAACAACACCACCATCAAATTCTTCAAGATTGATGAACTCACCGATCATGTGATGAGAGAAACCATTGTCAATGACCCATTCATTGGCTTGATCTATGTGAGAGACTAAGGAATTTTCTCCTTCTGCAACATCCTCTTTTACTGCAATAAATGCTATCGCCTCTTCTTCATTGTCTTCTAACTCCTCATTAGTCACACTTTAATCTACAACAACATAACATTTTTTTTCCTTTTCCTTTGAATCTTTTGATCTTATCCTTTTTATCACCATTAGGACACCTAGAAGAAAAATGTCCAATCATATTGCATGAAAAACACTTTAAAGGTAACTTGCCTTTGTACTTACCAATTCCTCTAGGAAATCTCCTTGCAAGTAAGGCTTCAAGTTCTTCTTTCTTTTTTAATTCTTCAAAGATAGATTAAAGATCCCTAGAATAACTTGTCAAGTAGGCTGAATCATGACTTATCTATTTTCCCTTCTTCTTTGATGCTAATGACAAAGAGGCCTTAAAAGTTGCTTCAACTTTAGGCATACTATTATCATAGCTACTTAATTCAAAAGCAGTGAGCTTACCAATCAATCCTTCAATAGAAATGGTATCAAATGTCCTCAATTCTTGTATAGAAGAAACTCTAATGGTATAAGAAGGTAGCAAAGTTCTCAACATTTTACTTACCACATCACTTTCTACAATGTTACCACCGATAGATTTGATAGCACCGACTACTTCCTTTATCCTATAACCATATTGAGCAATGTTTTCACCTTTCACCATCTTCATGTGATCATACTTGCCCTTCAAACTGTTTACCCTATCTTTTTGCACATGTATATCTCCACCATATATTAACTTTAACTTTTCCAAAACCTCATAATCAGTTTGAAGTCCATGTACATCACTATATTCAGTATCAAATAGAGTACTTACTATTGCTTCCAATGCTTGCATGTTTTCTAGTTGCTCCTTTAATTGATGTGCAGTAATAATTCTGGTAGGAGCTATATATTGTGTTTCCACATTATTCCAGAACTATGGTCCCGTGCCTTTCAAATAGATCTTCATCGTGTCACTCCATATAGTGTAGTTGTCTCTTGTAAACCTAGGACCTTCCTTATTTTTTATTTGATCTTTTCCTCAAGCTGTTAAGCTTACCATAAAGAGGGCCTAGACTCTGATACCAATTGTTTATACTATAAGGTCCAAGATTAATGTCGGGGGGGGGGGTGAATCAGTAATCTATCAGATCTGAAACTTCTCTATTCATTAAACACCATAAACCATGTTCACCGGCTTAAAGCTTTATGCATGAAATAAACAAAGTAACCAAACAATCATCCACACATGCAAAAAAGTGACACCAGTATTTTTCTCGTCGAAATCCCTATTAAGGGTGAAAACCACGGTGTGGATTGACACCCAAAAATATTTGCACTCTTCTGAAATGCGCCCTGTTAAAGGCCTACCCTATTAGGAGATTACAATGATGCTTGGTTACGAGCAGAACCTGTTCGGATTCACCAGGTTAAGGGATTTACCTCTAGCCCTGTTAGGAGCTTTACCCTATTAGTAGTAACCTTGTTAAAGGATTTTAGACCCTAGTTAAAGATCCACCCTGTTAAAGTATTTACGAATCAGACCTGTTAGGATATACTTGGTTAAGGCATTTTCTTGCAGAAATTGTTAGGAATCAACAAATACAATGATATGGGTGTAGCACGCCTCATCTTCTTGTTCAGATCCAATTAAGCACAACACTTCTACTTCTTGCAAACAATCCTCATTCTTCACTCGACCGCACCTTTGCATCCACAATCTACGCTTGCAAAATTCATCATTTTACACATAAATACATTTCAAGTTCATAGGGCAGTCACTGCCTTAATCATGACCTAATACATTAAATTTCACCATTACATCCATCCCACTCAATTATTGAACCCTAAAACATTTTACCAATCTAGAACATTTGATTACAATGTCAGGTCGACCTTCAGATTCATCGCATATCAATTTAAATCAAGAACAATCAAACCTTTTGACTTCTTCAACATGCTTCCAAACCTTGATTAAATTCGATCACCTTGATCAATAAAATAGTCAATAATCATGAAAAAATCCATGTCACCTTGACACCTAGATCATGAAAACATCCATTGCAACCGATCACATCATCACCGCTCACCGATCTAACATAAACTGCTCAAACCGGTTTAAAACATTTTCAAACTTGGACATAACAATATTTTTTCAACTGAAACTATACCTTGCGGTACTCCAATCCTATAGAGATCATGGGATCAAAAAAACAACCTAGGCAAGATAATCATATCATGACTACAACACTTGAATCCATACCAATTTGATAGAACAATCAAGTCATTCACTGTCTGTCAGTATCTATTCTTTTGTCTGTCTGGTTTCCCTTCAATCAATCATAACTTGATCCATTGTTGTTTTCAGCTTACACAATCATGCATAAGGCATCTAGAGACATCCCTCAGTCTCCAACAATGATCGCACACTCCAATTCTTATCGCAACACATAATTCATATGTACTCGTACTTGGCAGCACATCAAGAACACTGTCAACAAAATACAACACCAAGTTGACATCAATGACAACACAGTAATTGATCTTCTTATCAACAAACTTGTATCAATCAATACTCAATAAAGCCCTGCATCAATTATGCCATCAATCTTATCATTCAAAGTATATAAATCCCCTATACCATATGGGTTCCCCCTGCTTTCTTTTAAGATTTTTGGGAACTGATCTCTACGGATTTGTTGAATGTTTTTCTTCAGGTTTGGAATGCTTTTGAATTAAATTAACTCCACGTTTATAACCTTCATTCCTTAAAAGGATAATGCTTCTACTATTCAAGATTGTAAACCTATAAGCTTATGCAATACAATATACAAGATTCTCTCCAAGCTAATTGTTAGTAGGTTGAAATTAGTCCTTAGTAAGATGATAGATAGTAATAAAAAAGGCTTTGTGAAAGGAAGAAATATCATGGATGCACCCTTAACTACTCATAAAATTATCCACTTGATGGATTCAAGTAGGAATTTGGGAATAGTTTTGAAGTTTGATATTCTCAAAACTTATGATAGGTTATCTTGACCTTTTTTTCTGAAAGTCCCTCAAAAAATCAATTTGAAAGGTAAATTCCTTAAGTTAATCTATGTTTGTTTTGTCACTCATAATTGATTTGTTTCCGTTAAAGGGGTCCCTAGATTTATCTTCTCTTGTGGGAAAGGGCTTAGGCAAGGTGACCCCCTATCCCCTTGTTCATATTTGTTTCTAAAGTTTTATGAAGAAATTTTCAAAAAATGTCTACCCAAAAAGTTCTAAAAGAAGTTAAGGTTGCTTCTTCTCTTCCTTTGGAATGCCATCAACAATTTGTTGATGAGACTATTTTTTTGGGGAAGCTTTTGTTGTGGAAGCTAGACATGGAAAACCATACTTGAGGACTATGATAATGTGTTTTGCCAATAATCAACTATATAAAAAATAAAGCTCTACTTTTTTTAATGCTGACAACATAACTATAAATTGGGTTATGGAGATTCTTGGTTACCAATCTTCTTCTCTCCCGACCTCTTACCTTTGTCTTCTCCTTATTTCTAAAAAGCCAACTAATAACTACTGAAACTAGATTACAGAAATATTTTATAAGAAAATGGAAAGATGGAAAGGGAAATTGCTCAGTCAGACTAGAAAAGTCTAACTTCTTAGGGCTTCCTTACAAAATATTCTTGTCTATTACATTTCTCTGCTTAATATCCATGCTTTTATTGCCAACAAAATTAGACAAAATTCAAAGAAATTTTTTATGGGCAAGAATAGAAGAATGTTCAAGAATATCTATGATTAGTTGGGAAAAGGTGTGTATCCCTAAAAAACATGGCAACCTTCGAATAAGGAGAATAAAGTTGTTCAATAAGACTTTATTAACAAAAATTGGTTGGTAGTTTCTTGAAGGTAATAAAGATTGAGTTAAAGTCCTAAAAGAAAAGTACTTAAATAGTGAGGATCAAAGTAGTTTTATCCATGCTATCCAACTTCCCCATGGCTTTGTTATCTAGAATATCATCCTCAAAACAAGGAGCATAATTAAATAGAGAGCTAGAAGAATAATTGGGAATAGTAGGAAAACTCTCTTTTGGGAAGATTCTTGGAGTAGTAGTCCCCTGTTTACTTCAATTAATAAGATAAATAGTATAAAATAAAGACTATCAAGATCTCTTCCGAATAAGCTACATGATTATATTAAATGGGAGGGAGAAGTTCTAATTCAAAATATTTTAGAGTGAATTTTTAGGGAGAGACAACCAATAATTGGTAGTCATGACCTTAACTAGCTGATTGATGATTGTATTTTTTATTATAGGGATAGGAAGGATGAATGGGTTTGGTCTTTTCTCCCTTTTAGTGATCTCTTAGTTACGTCTGTCTACTCCTTGCTGGAAAAATCCTCTCATAAAATAGCATGACTTTGATTGGAATAAGGTTTGGAATCCTAAACTTATCCTAAAAGTTAACAAAATATAGTGGACTGTTTCTCATAACAATATCCTTATTGTAGACAAACTTAACAAAGGGGCTTCAAATTCATCAATTGTTGTTCTCTGTGTTATAAGAATATAAAAAATATTGATCGCCCATTCTTACATATATGTTTTCTCAAGAAGTGTGATCCCAAATGCTTTCCATTCTCCTAGTTGAGTGGGTCTTTCCTAAGTCCATCTTGCGGTTAATTGAAATCTATAATAATTGTCCTTACAAACAAAAAATCATAGCTAATGTGTGGAGACAAATCACCCATTTTTGTGGCACGAAGTGTAGTGCCCCGCCAAGGGACCCTTAGACAACAAGGACAAGACACATGCTAACAGAGATGAACCAAATTTTTTTTGTTAAAACAACAATGGTCCATCATAAATTACTAACATTACAATCACATATAATGGTTACTCTATACATAATCATCAAGTCCTATAAAGACTGACCAAACACAAAAAAATAATCAATCTTATCCAAGGGTTCCGTAACACTTAGCTCAATGCCAAAAGCATTATAAAAGTGTCAATACAACAATCATGGCATGTCAATCGATGAAATAAAGGGTTTAGGGTGAAGATAAAACCATAAAACATCATCAAAGAGGCCTACTCTCAAAACTAGGTACCTAACCCTTACATTTTTCTATTCTAAGAAAAGGCGTTGAAGTACATTGTTGAGGTGCCAAAGCATAGTCAAAGGTGTTAAAATCCAGGGTTAGGTGCTAAAACTCAAAATTTTAGCCTCTAGATTATCTTAGTGCAAATAGGCGGAGGCGTTAATATGTAACTAAGGCACCAATCTAGCACATCCACTAAAGTATAGGTGGAGATGCTAAACCAGCTACTTAGCCCAGTTTTCATGGTTTGGCCACGTGAACTTGATTCAAATTGGATTCATACATAGTTTTGTAACATACAAAATGGTACATTTAAAATGTAGGAGTAAATAAGATGTTCCCCTTTTATACTTAGATACACAAAGGAAGGATCCATATTGATTAACCCCAAAGGAAGTGTTGTGGGTCCAAAACACACACCCCATTTTTTTTGGTCCTCTGACCATGGGGACCCCCCTCTTTTGTCTTTTTTTTCTTTTTGTCATGTCTGCCCCTCATAGAGATCCAATCGGCCAACAGAGAAGATTACTGAAACCAAAGCAGATAAAGGAAGAACCCTTTTTCGGCCTTTCGGCCCTTTCGGCCTTTTGGAGGACTTAGGTCCTCCGAAATGCTGAAATGGCCGAAAGGCCGAAGACCCAACCTCTCGGCCCTTTTAGCCTTTTGGAGGACTTAGGTCCCCTGAAATGCCGAAATGGCCGAAAGGCTGAAGACCTGACCTTTCGGTGATTTCGACCTCTGAAAACACTGAAAGGCCGAAGGCCTTGTTCTCCTTCAGCATTTTTGGCCTTTCGAGGTCCAAAACCCTGAAACCGCTAACATCCGCCGTGGGTTATAAAAGAGGTAACCTCCTTTTTTTGATTCACTTTGTGTTTTTGTGTGTGTGGGCTCCTGCTCGCGATTCTGTCTGCTTCTCCTTGTTGACTGCCTCCTCTTCCAAGCCGCCTGGTTGCCCTCCCTTTTCTTGATCATTCAAGGTAGGCTCTCTTCGCTCTTCCTCACTTGGTGCTTTCAGGTTTACTTTAGTTTTAGGGTCTTTTCAGTGCCCCTAGTGCCTCTCTAGCCTAGGGCACTTCGTTTCATCACCTTTTCAGGTCTCTATGTCTTCATGTGTCAACAGGGACGTCCCTCCCTGTTGGCCCTAGGGTTTTCTGGTGTCATTAGGTCTAGGTTTAGGGTCTTGTGTTTTTTTCAGTCGTGGTGCTTGCCGTAGGTTTTCAACCTTCGAAAGGCTGAAAATTGGATCTTCACTTTCGCCAAGTGTTGTTTCGAATGTTCCGGCCTTTCGGAGATCTGAAAGGTCCGAAAGTCCAAAAAGCCGAAAGCGAGACCTCCGATTAGTCCATCCGGGTTCCTCACCATGTTCAGATGATTCGGAATTCTTGAGCAAGCCCCTACCAATTTGGTGTCCGAAACTCTGAAATCCCCATTGGACTTGGCCCTACCATATACCTGTTCGCACTTTCAGACTTTTTGGTCTCCGAACTAGTTTTCGGTGTCTGAAACCCCGAAAGGTTTGAAAGTGCAAAAACTTGCACTTAACTATTTTTTCAGCTCTCTTTACTTGCTTTCATAGTTTAAATTGTTTTTCCTGTTCAAATAAGCTACTAATATTTGTCTTTTCTTGCACGAATGACTGAACCCAAGATAACATCCCCAATGAAGTATCAATACAAGGGGAATCCACCTAGCTCAAAGGTGGGGAAAAAACACAGCAAGATAACTGAAACCAACATCGGGAATGTAGATTGGAACAAATTCTTGACTCAATGCTCCCAGCCAGCAAACAGATCCAAGGATTGCACTTCATTAGTCCTATCCGGGCTCGTGAATGCAGGCGCACACCTAGTGGCTGTTTCATCTTCAGAATATTTCATGACCCTATCTCATCACTACGATTCAGATAAGAGGGTGGTAGTAAACTCGAAAGCTCAAGTGGTACTGGACATTAGGCCGGATGTCATTGACGATGTTTTCCACCTCCATAAAGGCGTAGACTAGTTATATGAATTTTATATTGAAAAGGGGAACAAATGGTTTGGTAACAGGGAGCAGGCCATACATGAGATGATGAATAAAGAATACCTCAAGCAACCACTTCCTAAGAACAAATTGGACAAGATAGACCTCCAGAGAGGTTATATGAAGGATGATATCCAGGTAGCTATAACAATGATAAGCAGGGTGTATGGGTTACCACAGTCCAGCCAACTCGAGCACTGGATGATCCTATTGATAGAAAGGATCTGAGAATGGAAGGCAAGATTTGACTGGGGCACCATCATCAGTGACAATCTGGATGAGCAATTGACAGTCGTAAAACATAACCCCAAGTTTTACATGAGCACTTACGTGGTGTATCTACTAGCTGCACGGGAAGATTATCCTGGTCTCACCAAGAGGGGAAGTCTGAATGATTCAAATGCATGGCCCCATCTTGTATACCCGTAGCTGGTAAAAGTAGCAAACATGCCAGAGGATTCCCCGGATTATAGGATAGTCAATGATGCATTCATATTCATAGTCATCCAATCTATTGAGGGTGACTTTGCTAAAAGGATGTCAGAAGAGGCTGTTGCTAAGGTAAGGGCCATTGGGGCCTATTTTATCTAGTTCAGGACGTTCACATACATCAGGATAGTCGGGTCAACCTTGCACCCAAAGAAGTTGCCCAGGTACCCATCCGAATGGATAATCATATTGTAGATGGCTAGGCAGCTCGCGGATGCATACGAGAACATAAAACATAAGAAGAAGCAATGTTGGGACTTTCCCATCTCTTTGGGACCCTATACACTACATGATATGAAGGTTTGCAAATCCCTTTCTTTTGAATGGGATGACAGTCCCTTACAGATTTACAAGATAGTATGAGCCCGCTTTGATCCTACAGGTACTTATAGCCATATCATTGGCAAATTCTACGTACATGAGCCACATCTGGAAGATCATTGGATAAACTATATAGATGATCACAAGGTCAGGATCCGAGATTACTATAGAATGAACCTAGCTCTGGAAAAATAGGTGTTGAAGGTTCCTATTTCCTTGAAGGTATGGGAATGTGATTCAGAGGAGGTCTTAGAAGACATTTACACAAAAGATAAGGTGTATGACCGGCCAATCATGAATTCCGAGGTGGACAAGGATGAAAATGATGACATAGACTTCAGGGAAAGGCACATGATAAATACCACTATATCTTGGATCAAGAAGCCACTCCAGATGAGTTTGATCCTGGTGAAAACATTAATGGAGCCCTCCAGGAAAGTAGAGAAACAATGAGGAGAGAAGTCAATAGCTCTGAAATATAAGAAGGCTCTCCCTCAGAAGCCAAGAACGGTGTATGGTCATGAATGACCAGTTGAATATGGCTCCAATCCTAGGCCTAAGAAAACTAGAATGATGGGCCAAATTGACCCACCAGCAGGACTGTCACAACCCCAATCAGGAGAAGGCCCATATACTTCTGGCCAATCTTCCCCCGCCGAGGAGAAGAAAACATATAAGAGGAAGAGGAGTTCTAAATATCTGCGGTTAGAAACTATACAAGAAGAGCTTGAGGAGGAGGACACAAATGAGCCCTTGGTCTGGAAGATGAGGTTGAAAAAGAGGAGAGAAAAAGAGACCACCAAGAAACATAAAGAGGATCCCAAAGAATAGGATAATTCTTTGGATGCCTTAGGGTCAGATGAGTTTATGCTTTCTAAATTTGAAGGACTTGAAGGCTTTTTGGATCATGGCCAAGATACATACACCGGGGGACCATCACTCATAAAACCTTAGGTAGCCCTTACTCCTCCACTAGTCCAGTTCACCAATCCTCTGGTGAATATTCCTGCTCCACTAGTAAGATCTGATTCTGCTCCAGGGCCTAAAACCCAACACAGTGGGGTAACTCAAAATTTAGTAACAGATAATGTAGCTGGAGGGAGTTATGTTTCCACTCCACCCCGTCATATAACTACCCCAACAAATTCTCTAGCACTTCCAATTCCTACTACACCACCATTAATTACAACCCCAACACCCACTCCTATGCCAAATCTGCCCTACTCTACTACCATTCTCCCATCTCCCACTCCAGCCATATCAACACCTACCCCACCAACATTAATCCCTTCAACATGCCCCACCCAAGCAATTGAAGGAGTAGTAAGTATTAAAGACACATCACCTTTCCAGTCCACACTGGAGGCCATGACCGGTCTGAGGTCAGAGGTATCAACTGACACTTTGGAGGAAGAGACACTGGACAAAGAAGGAGGAAATGTGGTGACTGAACTAGCAGAGGTAGAATGGGAGAAGGAAGAAGGAGAAATGGATGTGGATGTTGAAGGGGAAGGAATGAAGGAGGGAATGAACAAGGAAAAGGGCAAGAAAAGGAATAAAAAAAAGAAACAGAGTTGAAAATACAAAGCCTCACTTCAATCCTCCAGGTTGCACCATATGAACCTATAACTACATCTGGTAAACCTACTTGGTTTACCAAGGAGATACAACCTAGGAGAAGAACCTACACTAGTGAATTGGATGGAGAGGACACAAGTATGACATCTGTGAGACAAGCTTTCCACCAGGCAGAAATCTATGCACCTACAAAGATCATGTCATATGTAACTCAAGAAACTGGGGGTCATTGGAAAGCCCAGATAGCAATCCCTCCCCCGAGCACTTCTCAGATGATAGTTTCATCAGAAGGTTATACATTCAAGGAGGTAGATTTGGGTGAACCTACAAGAGAAGGGAGCAAGACACTAGCAGCTTTAGGGTTGAAGCATGCTCTAGGGTTCATGAATAAAGATGAAGAAACCATCAAGGCTTTAGCAAACCAAAATGAGGCATTAAAAGGGTTCATCCAAAATATGGTGGGACCTGTTGACCCAAATTGTTCAGAGGCTTCACTATAAGTCATGCTTGATAAAAGGGCTACACCAGATTTGCCAGCAGGTTTGACTCCCTCTTTCATCCAGGCAAGCGTTGATTGGATAAATGACTTCGGACAATTCAGGGAGAAGGCAATTCCATCAATATTTAGGCCATGCATGACCATATTGGTTGAGGTTAATTCACTCATTGACCTGGTGGAAGATGACAGAGGTGTGGATGTAGAGGTAGTTAAGTGGCAAGCAACTCTCCAAGATTTGGAGATAATTTGAAAGCAACGCTTCCAAATTTTGGTAAAATTTTATGAGGGCGAAGAATTGGATAAATTTGAGACTTGGGTCAAACAAATGACCAAAATAATTAATGCCTACAAGAAGCACCAGGCCCTTATAGATGAAAAATGGGAGGAGGTCATAAAATGGATCGAAGATATAGATACCTTCTTCACGGTGGTCAGCCTCAACGTCTACCAAGATGAAAGCCAATAGTCTCTACATCCTTCCAAGGAGGTAGTCCAGTAGTTCAAGGACGTTCTGGATGGAGTTAGTACCAAGGAGGCCTTGCAGCAAATATTTTACATGAAAGAGGAAATACAAAGAATGTTGCAGCACGATGAAGAGATCACGTTCTTCGCTTCTGAATTGACTATCTTTAGAAAGAAGCAAGAATGAAGGGTCACTAAGATAAAAAGAAAAGAGATCAATTTTGAAGAAGTCCAGGAGTTAATGCAGAGGCTCCGGGAAGCTCACCCAGAGGTATTCACTTGATAAGGCTCCAAGGTTCAATTACTGGGCAAACGGGGCAAGATTTTCAACACTTGGCCAAAAATCTGTCAAGGAAGAGTTTTCGACCTTTCGGCCTCCAATTTTTTGGCCATTCAACCCTGTAAGCAAGGGGCATTTTTCGGCCTTTCGGCCTCTTCAAAGTTTTTCATCCTTTCAGCCCACGACAAGTTTGAAGTTTTGGGACCTCCGAGTTTTAAAGTTTTGAGAAACACTTGAGGAATTTTAAAGGCATTAAAGTTTCGGAGTAGAGGTCGGTGTTCGAAAAACTGTGGGTTTTCAACGAGGTCACTTTTTTAGACACCAGTTAGACTCCAGATCAGATTAATGGACAACTTGAGTTCATTTTGGGAGGACTAAAGGTTTCCTATCAGTTCCCACTGCCAGAGACAGTCCAGGTGAAGAACCCAAGAAAGACCACCATAATCGAGAAGAAGACTCCCAGTTCACAAAAGGAATTCACATTCTTTCTCTTTCTGTTCTCTGTCAAAATTTTCCCTCTTTGCATGAGAAAATGGATTGTAAATGGGTTTAAAAATCCATGCAAGTTATATAGTATCAGTTAGCAGGAGTTTCCCTTCTAAAAAGTTTTAGGTTTAGCTTCTATTCTCTAGTTTAAACTCTCTGATGCCCTAACTCTGAAAATCAGAGTTGTAGATCAAAACTCTATATATTGTAATAAAAAAAGCATTGTAAGCGGTTGACTTCTTAATACAATAAAGATCTACATTGGGTGATGCATTCGTGGTGTGTGAATTACTGCTATCTATGCAGATTTATTGAATGTATGGTTGCATTATTCTTTATTTTTAGAGAGCCCTTTGTGTTGTTGTATTTCAGATTCATGCTACTTTTAGTTGGAGTTTGCTGTTGTCTATCTACCTTGCTGTGATGAATGTGTGGAGGGTGTTATCTTTGGGATCAATGATAAATCCGTCTCGTGGGTGCGCACATCTTGGTGGCTTGACGATTTGATAGATTTTGAATATCTTGCACGAGTGAATACATCTTCTCTCCAAACGCTTGCATATGTGGAGTAGTGAATTGTGACTGTGTCTAATTTATGCTTCTTGGGTTGTTCCAAATCTCTCCAGCATTCAATTTGCAAGGAAGGGTTTACAACGGTTTATGTCCTTAGTATTTACTTTTCTTTACAATTCGCTATATTTCTTGTCACCCTCATCTCTTTAATTTTGTTTTTAAATTCCAAAAATTGTTGTCTCAAAAAAAAGTAAAACACAAAATTGCATTTAATTTACCATACCCACACTTGTTAAAATGGAAAATACCCAAAAAAAAGAGAACTAACAATATTTAACAATTTGCTGTCTTGAACGTAAAGCCAAAGGCCTCCTTGTGAACAATCACATTTATCTTCAACTGAGTAAGCAAGCAAGTTGTGACCCAACCCTGGAGAACCTTGGGAATAACTTTGTTATTCCTTCAAGAGAGGAAATCGAATCTCGAGATCCTACCAAGTTGGCTTGTGTCAAAACAACGCTCAAAAGGAAGGATCAATGCATAAATGAATCAATTGATTGGAAATAAGATTAAAGAGGAAGATCTTAAATTCTATGATTGTAGAAAAGAATGTGTGATAGATATAAGATGATTAATAAATTTAATTGAAATGGATAAGAGAAAAGTACTAACCTTGAAATGTTGCAAATCTGAACAATGTTGTTTTCAAGGGTCTGCACTAAGTTTCTGGAAAATCTAAGACCGGATCTATAACAGAAACACAGAGACGAACAAAACCCAAAAATCTTTTTCCGATCTGACACAGTTCAAATTTTTACCCTCAAGTCAATGTCACCATTGACCCTGAATTTCTAATTTTGACCTAGGGCAGAGTCAACCTAAAAAGTCTCTGACAAAAAATCTATTTCTGGATCTCGAAAGTTTTTCGAAAAGTCTATCCAAATTTGCACTTCGATCCGCTGTTCTGAACCTGTACCTTCAAGAAAAATAGATTTATTTTTTTGGGGGGAGGGGTTTGCCTTAGTCAAACCCTAATTTAGGAATTAACCTTGAAATCAATAATTTAAATAAAGAATGCTAGAAAGTAGTAGAATTAAATCTAATAATGAAGCTATGATATTCAATAGATATGCAATTGTATTTCAAATGTAAACAAGTATTTAAATATGAAAGCTTGGGCTCAATATTAGAAACCATAAACATGCATGATTGTATGCTTGGAATCCACCTTGAAGAGAGAATGAATGATTCTTGAGGATGCACAAAGGATATTGAAGGAAGATCACACCACCATGATGGATAGATCTAGGGCTTGAATGATGAATCTTGAATGCTTGAACCAAATCCCTTCAAAGGCTTGAAAGCTTGAATCCTTGATCTTCAATGGAGAAATTGAATGCTTGAGAGGAAGACTTGAACACTTTGAAAGATTGAAAACATGTAGAAAAATGGATGCTTGAACCTTTTACTTGATGATGGATATGCATTTAGTGCTTAGTTTCTTGCTTGGAGAGACGTATGTTGATGATTCATACTTAATATCACTTAGAGAAAATGAGAGGAGAAAACTTCCTTATATATGAATCTAGGAAAAATCTTCTAGAAAGGTCTAGATAGGAGAATTAAATTCCAATTAGACCTATATCCCTAGAAAATGACCTATATTAAATACAATTTAAGAATCATCATTTCGGAACCCAAAACAGGTGACTCGGAAGTGAGAAATGAACTTTTAATGACCTCCAGCAACCGACAAACTTTCAAAATTGACAGGGGGACCTCAATCAAAGTTGAGGTCATCCTTTGCCTAGTTCAAGGTTGAGGTCGGCCTTGACCTAGGGAGTCAGAACCCCTGGAAAATGTGCCAGATAGGATGGATGGTGCCCGAAGAGGCCCAATCAGGGTCCTAAATAGGCACAGAAGTAGGAGAAGGTGCTGAAATGAGGGGACAATATGATGATGGTTGAAAACACCCCCCTAAGGAGGGCTAAATGTTCTTAACATGGAAGTGCTTCCATTTTAAGACGATACATTAAGCCCCCACTTTAGCGAGAGTATGGAAATCAAACATACTCGCGGTAAAGTTAGAAGAAAGAATCTGGTGGATCGCAATGAGGTAGAACATCACTTAGTCAAGGACATTAGCCCCCAGACCAAGGATTATAACTCAAAATACACGCACAAATATATGAAATTAAAGAGTAATTAATCATAGAGAACATACATGACTACATAAGCAAGACAAAAGCAACACTATAGATAACATAGCTTCATGATCTAATCCTACTAGCATGAAAATGAAAGAGAGAAAAGAGAAAGTGATTACCTCACCTAGTAAGATGCCCACCTTACCATGAATCACTAAGGAGGGAGAGCCCAACAGTTTCACCCATAAAATGTGCTTTGTAATCGTAATGCGTCTTCTGACGGCTTTTGAAATATCCATAGATCCACATTCTTGTATCACTATGGAATATAAAATGTGTGTCTTTTCAGGATTTATCAACTTATGTGCATTACCTTCCAAGGATTTAGCATATTGTAAAATGTGTATCTCTTCAGGATTTAGCAACTTATGTGCATTACCTTTCGAGGATTTAGCAAAAATAAAAAGTAAATATAAAAATGTGTCTCTTCAGGATTTAGAAACTTATGTGCGTTAGCTTCAGAGGATTTAGCATGTTGTAAAATGTAAAATATAGTATAAGGGAGACCCTATATATGCCCCCTCCTTATCATGACTACCCACTAGGAAGGATAAGGAAGAGAAAGAGGATACCTACTTCACAAGGTAAGGAGATATCCAGCTTTAACAACAATATACACTATATCCTTAGCAAAGAGTATTGACCCTTACCTCTAAGAGAATAGATAATCATGAAAATGATATGTCACATATGGAAAAAGGATCCTCAAAGAGGAAGAGATCTTATCACCAAGACCCCACCGCAGAGGAGTGCTTAGGATAAAATGTCATCTTCTAAAGAAAAGAGGGACAAAAGATTCAATCATCAAGCCCTCTGCAATCAAGGGGAAGAGGAATCTCGGAATGAAGGAATCAAACTCTAATCCAAAGCAAAGGCAAGAGTTTATAAAGAACATAATTTACAAAATAAAGAAGAGGTGATGACCTAGGACAATCACATCTCATATAAGAGGGTATCCATAGCCAAAAACATAAATATTTATAAGAAAATAATGTTGAAGAATAAACAAATGCTACTAAGCTAAGGAAAATAGATCCTTAGATAGAGGAAGGAGGAAAATACCTTGCCCCCCAGGGATGGAAGCAACGAATATACTAATTATATGAAGAGATGTTGTAGCAAAGAGATATCTTTACGAAACAAATTTCCTATAAAAGATATCATGAGTGATTATGAGAGAAGGAAGTATGTACCATAATAGAAAATTATAAGGAGAGATTGTAGAAAGAATAACCAATTAAACTCAAAATAAAATACATGCTAAGAGAAAATGGATCCTAGAAGATTGGAAGGAAATACCTCTTTCCCCCCAATTAAGAGACAAGAGGAGAAAAAATATTATCTAATTTATAGAAGAACGAGGGGAATGCCCTATATCAAAATTATGAAGAAATTGTAATATTGCATGGGAATGAGATATAATTCCTAAACAATTATTTCTCTAACATATAGTTTGAAATGCACACAATCAACAATTAAATGTGTATTACTGTAGTGAAAAGGACATTTGTATTTAGAGAGAGCATTTTTCGGCATGGATTTAAATATTTCTTTCTTAGAATTCATTAACTGGACATACACTTTCTTAGCCACATCTTGAAGAGTATCATGGTGATCTAAGGAAGGTGTTGGAAGAAGAACATGAAGAGGAGGATGATAGTTAAGGTCAGTCACCTTGAATTAAGAAGGCGGGAAACCTATACCATGCATATCTTGTTTAGGGGATGAATGAATCAAGTTTTTAATGCCATGTTCATTAACACCAAGCCCTAAACCCTTATAGCCTTGTTTATCCACCATAGTGTATCCAGTAGTGTACATATCTTGCAAAGCTTCTACAGGAGTTGATTGATTATGGTGCTCATGAGAAAATGTTGTGTATGGTGGAACGATAGGTTTAGAAGAGGTTTCTTTCTTTTTCCCTTTAATATCATCATGGATCAGATAAGAAGGGGAAGATAAATGAAATAATTATTGAACATTTGCATCATGAACCCTAGCTTGAGCCCCATCACAAGTGTGGGAAGAACTAGGGATATAAGATGGAGAAATAGAAATATGAATATTAGGAATTGGATTAGGCATGAGAGGATTAGGATTAGGATTAGGAGGATTAGGAACTAGATTAGGAATGATATTAGGATTAGGAAGATTAGTAAATGAGGTATCATCTACCCAATTTTTCACATAATCCAAAAGAGCAATAAGTCCACTACACAAATCCTTGATGAAAGTTTTGAAAGTAGGAAGACTAGTATTAGTTAATCTCAAAATAGCATAAGCAAGTGAA
>MU223496.1:26586-37011 GCA_018584345.1 Thuja plicata
CAAACATGATGAAATGGATGATACTTTCATAAACATCATAAGTACTACAAAGAGATGCTAAAAGAAGCATAATGAGAAAAATAGCCATACCCCAAAGCATCTTAAAGATCTTCATAGTGAATGAAATGCAAGAAATGTTTTTACATTTTTATGAGTATGTAGATTTTTTTTTAATTGTCTTAAAATGCAAGAGCATAAAAGAAAACAAATTTAGTATGCATGCAAGATCTAGTCTCTAAGAAAAAGAGGTAAAGCATCTAACACCAAAAAGAAAGAGTTGTCTATCATGGGTTCACCAAAATGTAACATAATAAATGGTACATTTAAAATGTAGGACTAAATAAGATGTTCCCCTTTTATCTTTAGATACACAAAGGAAGGATCCAAATTGATTAACCCCAAAGGAAGGATCAATGCATAAATGAATCAATCAATTGGAAATAAGATTAAAGAGGAAGATCTTAAATTCCGTGATTGTAGAAAAGACTGTGTGATAGATAGAAGAAGATTAATAACTTTAATTGAAATGGATAGGAGAAAAGTATTAACCTTGAAATGTTGCAAATCTAAAGAATGCTATTTTTGAGGGTCTGCACTGAGTTTCTAGAAAATATGAGACCGGATCTAGAACAAAAACGCAGAGATGAACAAAACCCAGAAATCTTTTTTTGATCTGACATAGTTCTGATTTTGACCCTCTAGTCAATGTCACCATTGACCTAGAATTTTTGATTCTGACCTAGGGTAGAATCAACCTAAAAATTCTCTGACAGAAAATCTATTTTCGGATCCAAAATTTTTTTTGAAAAGGGTATTCGAATCTGCACTCCGATATGTTGTTTTGAACCTGTACCTACAAGAAAAATGGATTTGTTTGTTGGGGGGAGGGGTTTGCCTTGGTCAAACCCCGATTTAGGAATTAACCTTGAAATCAATAATTGAAATAAAAAATTCTAGCAAGTAGTATAAGTAAATATAATATTGAAGCTATGATATTCAATAGATATGCAATTGTATTTTGAATGTAAACAAGTATGTAAATATGAAAGCTTGGGCTCAATATTAGAAACCACAAACCTCCATGATTGTATGCTTGGAATCCACCTTGAAGAGGGAATGAATGATTCTTGAAGATGCACAAAGGATCTTGAAGGAAGATCACACCATCATGATGGATAGATCTAGGGCTTGAATGATGAATCTTGAATGCTTGAACCAAATCCCTTCAAAGGCTTGAAAGATTGAATCCTTGATCTTCAATGGAGAACTTGAATGCTTGAGAGGAAGACTTGAACACTTTGAAAGCTTGAAAACATGTAGAACAATGGATGCTTGAACCTTTTTCTTGATGATGGATATGCACTTAGTGCTTAGTTTCTTTCTTGGAGAGACTTATGTTGATGATTCATACTTAATATCACTTAGAGAAAATGAGAGGAGAAAACTTCCTTATATATGACTCTAGGGCACAATCTTCTAGAGAGGCCTACATAGGAGAATTAAATTCCAATTAAAACTATATCCCTAGAAGAGGACCTATATTAAATATAATTTAAGAATCGTCGCTTTGGAACCCAAAATAGCTGACCCAGAAGTGGGAAATGGACTTTTAATGACCTCCGACAGCCAACAAACTTTCAAACTTGAAAGGGGGACCCAGGTCGAGGTCGAGGTCAACCTTGACCTAGGTCAAGGTCGAGGTCAACCTTGAACCAGGGAGTCAGAACCCATGTAAAATGTGCCAGATGGGATGGATGGTGTCCGAAGAGGCCCAATCAGGGTCCTAAACATGCACAAAAGTAGGAGAAGGTGCAGAAATAAGGGGACAATATGATGATGGTAAAAAACACCCCCCTAAGGAGAGATAAATGTTCTTCACATGGAAGTGCTTCTATTTTAAGACGATACAAGTTCTTAGCCTACTCTAATGCATTTACATCATCCACATCAAGATGAGGTCCTATTTTCTTAATACCAAGCTATATACATGATTGCATTCTCCATCTTATTACATATTGATACAAGTTCAATACAAGGAGTATAAATACATCAATGGAACATCATAAGTGCATGAAAAAAGGAAGGGACATCCCCAAACTGGTTGATACATTTACATCATTCCCCAACGATGATTAGCCATGCCACCTAACCACGTGATACCCTTAGGCCCAGCCCATTATGGCCGCAGAGAACCATATGGCCCAAAAAATCATACAAGAAACCATGTGGTAGGACTTACAAGCACACTTACAAGCATGAAATACAATCAAGGAGGTAATACCATAATGAGGTACACATGGTGTCATGAACTCTATACATTCCACCCATGCACAACACTCCAAGTAGAACAATATCAAGCCACAAGTATGCATTCCAATCATGTAAACAATCCAAATAACTCCAATGCCACAACAAGTACAAATGCACCATTCCAAGGGTCACTACTCACAACTACAAAGGGTATAGGTGGAGAGTCCAAAAGTGGGATCGTCATCAATTTTATCTTGTTATATGTGTTTACCCTCATTTATTTTATTGGATTATTGTTTATCACTTATATTTAGAAATTCCTCAGTTGGATTTCCCAATAGCCCCTTTGTGTTGTTCAATCCCAATTGAGATATTAAGTAACTCCTCAATTGGATTTCCCAATGGCCCCTTTATGTTGTGACATCCCAATTGAGATATTAAGTAACTCCTCAATTGGGTTTCCCAGTAGCCCCTTTGAGTTGGTTCATCCCAATTTAGGCAACTTCTCAATTGGCTTTCTCGACAATCCCTTGGAGTTATGACATCCTGGTTGAGAGCCACTTCCCAAATCTGGCTCTTCACACAACCCTAGTTCATGACTCAAAGTTACAAATACAATGGTTTATCAATGTAGTACACATATTACACTAATCCCATTTTCCATACTTTATACTTGTCCGTAATGGTGATGACATATGCTCCATTGACAACATGCCAAGAGCTCAAATTCATTGATCCCACCATGATTTCTCATGTGCCATCACATTGATGATATCATGATCATACTCATTTCACATGAACCATTATTACAATATAAAATATATGACTCATTCATTCCCAATATCATCCCAAGCTAATATCACCAAAATTTCAAACTTAACAAATTGAAAATTTGGAAGAGTCCATTAGTTCCTTGATAAAACCCATCACAAAAATGCATTCAATTCAACAATTCATCCACCCAATCAAATTCTGAAAACATAACACCATGAAAACCCTCATTTTCTCATAAATATAGAAAAACAAACAATTCTCCATCAAAATTCTTCAAACAAATATGCATTGGAATTAAATTCACAAAACAATACATTTCCCATCAACCAATAGCAATTAAATCAAATCCCAAGAGGAATATGGGAAGAAATACCAAGAACTTACATCAACAAGCAAAAATCCAAGGAATGGTAAGTTGATAAATTCTCCACTAAACAAAACAAGATTTTGGAGGCAAGAAGATTTTAACAAGACAAATCCAATAAAAAAATGACCACAATTTTCTTTTCACTCAAATTCATTCCCCAAGCACAAATTCAAATTATCCAAGAGGGTTTTTGAAGAAAACTCATAAAAATTAGCAAAAACAATAGACAAGTTAAAATAAGAATGAACTTTTTCTGTTATATAAATGGTTCTTTTAGAAAATAATGAAATAGTATAACTCACTTAAGTTAAAACCAAAATATAAAATTTTAAAATATAAAAGCTAGATTAAATAAATAAGCCCCAATTTTATTAAAATGCCCATACAATATTTGTTGGCAATAATAATAATAATATACTAACCAACAACATTATATATATATATATATATATATATATATATATATATATATATAGAGAGAGAGAGAGAGAGAGAGATTATTTTACTTATGCACTTGTTGGCAACTATTACAAACAACTAGAATGGACAAACAATTGTCATTAGTCTCGTCACATTATGCAAGGGTAGTCAAATGTTACCATGCGGTAGCCAGACGTTACCACACATTAATTGGACGGGTAGGTATAATGGACATGACGATTATTGCCTAAGAGTAGGAATGCCAATTAGGCTAGACACATGCATGGCCATATGATTAACTCTAGTTCAACCATTGTCGGGGATATTATAGGCACACTTAGACCTATAGAGCTAGTTGGAGTTGATGCCTAGTACCTGCGATCACTGAAACACCACATGTCAAGTGTACTAGATAATACATCTAAATAGTCAAAGCACATACAACATCATCAAATAACATTAGTCAGTGAAAGGGAACTTTAGTGGCGTAATCATTCTATAAATGTCTTTGATTAGGTAAAAATAGGTTTTGAAGGGACCCGAAACCTCTTAACAAAATGGTCACAAAAGATAATCCATGAGATCCCCCAGAAAGGAACGAAACAAGACCAAGATAAGGGTTTTACCAATAGGCTCCCACAACCTAAAGAAAACACTGCACAAAGACAAACAAAAAGGACCGGAGAAAACTTCAGCCCAAACCCACAAACCATTAAGAAATACCTTTAGCCCTACCCTTGTGGGAGCGAAGAGACATGTCAAAAGAGGGCATAGACATTTTATATTTTTTCCTTTCACCGTAATCCAACCCTTTTCCGCCTTGGCAACAACATCCTATCATTCTAACAGATCCAGTGTTGGAATCCCAACACCCTGGGAGGGAAGACTAGTAGCACCCACATTAGAACTAGAGATAGGGCCAACAACATTCTGAGAGGCAGGGTCGAAAGTAGCCAAAGAGACAAACCCAACCCCACACACCTCAGAACAAACACCAGCGGGAACCCTATCAAAGGTAGCATCAACCTGAGGCATAAATAGAGAAAAGCCAACAAAACCATCCAAACTAGAGACACCATCATCATGAATCAAAATAGAATGAGATCCATGCACATTAGCCCCACCATCAAAAGCCAAAGTAAACAAAGAATAAAACACATTAATCTTCGCTTGAGGGCACATAATTTCAGATTTCTTCTCGTGTAATGCTAAGAAGAAGCACCAATCCACCAAGAGGTCGGGGAATGCTTCTTCTTAGACCCATAATGCTCAGCTGCATGACCAGTATTGAAACACCTTCGACACCTGAAGGGAATTCCTTCATACGCCAAAAGTTGAATCCAACTACCCTTAGAAGAATTTATACTGATTTCAACAGGTAACCCTTTTGATACATCAAGGTCAACCAAAATGTGAGCATAGGTAGAGTGAAGAATGTCAGATGACTCATCATCCCCCAACATAAAATCACTTGGAGCATTACCCACTTCCTTAAAAAGAGAGTCAACCCACAAATAAAGAGGGAGATAAGGAAGTCGAACCCAAACAAGAATTTTATCAAACTTTTTAGAAGAAGGATTAAAATTAGGATGTCAGGGCTTCACCATTAACGGAAAATAGTTGTTCTTCCAAGAAAAATAATTATCACACAAAATTTTCTTCCTATCCTCCATATCTTGAAACTTTGCAACAAAAAATCCCTTAGCCATCGGGTAAATATGAACATTACCAGAAAGAAGAGGCTCCCAAAAATAGGAAATCTAGTTATGCAAATGAGGGAGAATCAACCAAAATCCCTTGAAGCGGAAAATAATACCATGAGAGGAGAAACTAGACAAATTGTGGTCTATTTCCTCCTCAACCGTATCATTCAGTTCCACAGAAACAGAGCAGGAAACCAGAATTAACTTTCTCTTAGCAGATCTACAATTTAAAGCTTTCCTGAAACCATAAACAACTGGCTCCCCAAGACCCTTCATGGCATAGGGAGCCGACACTCCAGACACCAAACCAGACGATTGGTAGGAAATCTTCGCAACCACTAAAGCATTGTGAGAGTGGGAATTTTCAACAACGTTTGAATGCCCAGAGTGGGAGTGAAGAGAGCAATCAATAGCGTTATGTTTGAAATTATTATTGTCTAAATGTTACAACAACACCCCTTCTCACATAAAATCACCATCTATTTATTTACATCAATTAATCACTAAATAACATTAAATAGGATTAATATCATTAATCATTTAAGCATCGTAGTTATAAACCCATCTAAGCTAACATGTCAACCACCATTAATTATTAGCAGTAACATGAAATCTCATAAAATATCATTAATTACCACTAGTTAGCAACAATCTGTAACCACCTGGATTTGGTTTTCTCTGACCATAGACCCTATTTTCCCTAAGTGTGATCATACCCCCAATTATGTCCAGACAACTCTTCAATCAGCTGACATAAATCATTTGAATCATATTTAATCTCCTAAGTGATCTAATCACTAATTTACATTAATCACTTTAGCCAATCTAATCAAATCAATTCAATTCAAATCAATTTAAATCAATACCTGGCTAAGGTAATTAATTTAAAAGGAATTAATGAAATCCTAATTATACCTCATCACTTGCCAAATCAATCCCCTAGCCTAATTGATTCAATTTGGCTATAGTTCTAATTAATTATTACAAAGCAATCAAAAGCTTAAATGATTAATTAAGTTCCTATTATTGAGTGAATATGTTATTACAACAATTCACTTCATTAATATTCCCTCTAACCTAACCAATCTCAAAATACCAAACCATGAGTTCAAACTCATCCCAACCCCTTCTCACATGCTAATTCTTCTTAATTAGCTAATCCCCCCTCCACTCATTCTCTCTCCTCCCATCTCTATCTCCTTAATCAAATGTCTTAAGCCTTAATCCTAATCCTAAGCTACCCTTAAGCTTGTCACATTCCTAAATCTATGATTAGGAATTCAACCCTCCCCCTAAAGTCAAAGTTATCAAGCTTGACCTTAAACCCTCACCCATGCCTCATTAATGCTTTCATAAATGAAGAATTAATGGCTCTTACAAATTCTCTTCCACACTCCTCATTAATGAGTCTTACACCCTCATTAATGGCAGCCCTTCTAGAGTCTTCTCCCCTTTTTCCATTTCTTCTATAAATTGGATGGATTTTTAGCTCAAATGGCCCTGGCTCTTGCCCTTGATTCTTGATTGTTGAGACCCTTAAATTTGGAGTCTTTTATTTTGTTGATTGTTGTAATACTCCTAATTTTGAAAATTTGAAAGCATTCTTATGCTGCCCACATTTGGAGGATTGAAGGAGCAAACTCATGTTGCTCATATTTTAGGACTTTCATATTGCATTTTAGCTTCTTTTTTGCTTGTATTGCTATAATCTTCATTTCTAGAGCTAGAATGAATGTTTTTCAATTAGTTAGATTACTTTTTATTTGAATCTTCCATTCTTAGGTTGTATATGTCACTGGAATATGCATAATCTAAGGGCTATTATGTCATTTTTCATACTCCTAGATAGGAAGCAATAGATCGATTTTGGTGATTGCTATGTTTGCTAATATTTTGTTTTCACTAATGCAATGATCTATTGAAGTGTTGTGTCTCTCTTAACATGTACAAAAATACACACCTTCTCTGGCGCCCACCGTGGGGCAAGATTGCTCAAAATTTCACAAAATTCTGCTCTCTGCCCTTGACATTTTCAAATTTTGCAGGCAGTTTATCATTTCTAGGAGAAACTTATCATTTCCGGTCAATCTTTTATCATTTCTGGGAGTAACTTATCATTTCTGGTCAATCTTTTATCATTTACGGGAGTTTTAATATCATCTTCAATTGCATTTCTAGAAGGTAAATTTTGGCCTTAAAATCATTTTTGGTAGCTTATTTTTCATTTTTGGTACATGTTATCGTTTTGCATAAAAGACATATCGTCCTAGGTAAAGATTATCATTTGGGGTCAAAATTGTATTGTTTTTGGGTTTTATCATTTTGGGTCTCTAGAATATTGTCTGGCGTCCAGAGGGCAAAAATACAGAGTTCTGTCATTGACAAAATTTGATTTCTAACTTGCTAACGTGGTTGTTTTCATGATTGTGATCCTATTTTTAGCAGCCTAACTTGTGTTTCCAGATTGTTGTCAAAGTTAAGAGAGAAAAAAAGGATACTGACTTGTGGTTTTACAGATTGCCAATCTCTCATCTTGACTTCTATTCTTTTTTTTTACGCTTTCAAAACTAAAAGAAATTTTCCAATCTTATACTAACTTGACCAGAGGAATATGCTCTTTTCCTTTTTAAGGAAAATCAGAAACTCACAAGTCAAATTATGATTTGAAAGGAATTTGGAGTAGCTAAATAAAGCAAACAAACACATAGTTTAATTTCATTTTGGATAGTAATTGAACAATCAAAGCATTAAAATTTTGTGGCTCAATGAACAAGTTCAATCGTTTAATTCAATTTGGATTAGTAATTGAACAAGCAAAGCACTAAAGAACTGTGGTCAACTGAACAATCCAACTTTGCTTTCAAGTACTTCTATTTTCATTAACTTAGGAATATCTAAATCGATCTCAACACATCTTGAAGGAATGAACATTGATTTGCGTGTTTTGGGATAAAACAACATGGACTAGGAGAGTATGCTCTTCTTCTTTTGAAGAATAAGAAATCTAGAAATCCTAAGCTCACCAATCCTTTGTATGCTTATTTAACAGTAGAGGGCATGCCGGTTGAGGAAAAAATCTCCCGGGAATGACCCAAGTGAGGATAGGTTTTATGCCAACCATTCCAACTCACTATAAATAAATGCTTCCTCGTAGGCCAAAGCCTCGGAAGACAGAATCAGTTTTGTTCCTGGAATTTTGACATCATTCCTTGAACATGCTTGGGTATGTGTAGAGTGGAGTAGCTTAAATCTTGCTTGCGAGACTACACATATTTCAGTACTCATAGGGCTATACGCCTCAATTTTTCCTTGTGCAATTCTATGGGAGACGGTTTCAAACGGATTGCCCCAACATAAACTATGAACTTTGTAGACAAACTACCTGATTCATCCCCGAAAGGGTGATACTCCTTGTGAAAAGTAATTGCCCCAAGACACTTGTCATATCATGCATTTGGAGTCGGCTAATACAACATCATGATTGGAGCCATTGCGTGCTTGGTGATGGCTATATTCTGATTAGCATTTGAGTGTGTACCTAAGTCAATAAGCAAGGATTTTCATCCTCTACTTAGGAAATAGGGCATAAGGATGTGTTTGTTCACCCCTAACAATGCAACAATGCTTGATGTAACTGAAAATCATTAAAAAGATAGCACCTTCAAACAAACAACAAAATTCAAACCTTGGTCTACATGTGTTTTTCACTCATTGAAAAATTTCAGAACGCAATCTTCGATCAAACAAACTTCATGCACTTCCAAGACAAAACTAACAAAATTTGGCAGTGGGAACTTGCATCGTTGCCTCTCAAAGGAATATATTTTATTTCGGATCCCCTTTTGATTCTTTAAATCTGTGCTTATTGCTTTTTCTGGTCTCACTATGGCTGTATCAAAAACTTTTTCAGACGTCTACCTTGCATGTCTGGTCAGGCTCTTACAATCTGTCGCAATACGTGTGGTCTATCTACTTCTTACAACAACTTGATTCCCAACTCACTATTAGGGCATTCTAACCCTCTAACGCTAGAATCATTTACTTCCACCAAAACAAAAACAACACTTCTACCTAGACACACTCACTTGAACGATTTGGGACTCTACTTGACACCATCGGGAAACTTTGACGAAGTTGAGATATAGATACATGGTTAACACAAGACGCAACAAGTACATGTCTAAAGGATCAAAAGTACTTCCTAAATCACCACACTTTCAAGGAGAAACATCTCACAGTTCCCTACTCGATCTAGACTCTCCAGAAATGGACAAGTCCACTCGTGGATGGAGTGAGGCTTTTGACGAATATGACAATAGAAAAAACCAAAAGCATGAAGATATCGATGAAGAAGAAGAACCCACATTTGAACGCCCTCTATTTGAATCGGGTAGTGAGGAAGATATCACAGAAGAAGAATACGATAAACTCAAACAGAGCAAGAGGTTCCTTAAGATAATGGAAAAGATGATTGACGAAGATAAAGAGAAATACTTTCTCCATCTAGCATCCACTAGCGTAAAGTTACCCAAGGATTATGATGTGGAACAACTAAAGGAAAAGGAGGTATCGAATCCTATTTCTATTCTCACCAAACAACTTACCTTAATGCAAATGGAGCTTGCGACTCTCAAGCAAGAGAAGGCTTTAAACCCAAAACAAAATACTCGGTGGACTCCATTTGTCCATTTCCTTTCGACAAGAGTATCACTATAGTTCCATTCCCTCCCAACGTGGCAAGGCCAAAATATGACAAGTATACGGGAGAGACCCACAGGGATAACTTTAAGAAACCCCCTCCTAGGAAAAAGTGTAAAATCCTGGCGAATCGTACATTAATTTAGGGGAATTTTTTTAATGATGATGGCGAAGTTTTTTTTCAAATTAAGAAAAAAATATAAAGTCGTAGGC